>CABHPP010113986.1:42564-80059 GCA_902168425.1 Peromyscus attwateri
ACTTGAGTCCTACATGTGATGTGAGAAATAGAGTCTCAGGCTGTCTGTGGACCATGCAGTTAGCAGCAGGGACTGGCATCCTGCACTCACCTGCTTAGCTTTCTAATAAGAAAATCTTTGCTAAGCATCTGTGCTGACCAAGTGTTTTAAGATCTTCAGCACATGACAGGGCCAGGCATTTTGTGGTTCTTGTGTCTAGCACAGTTTTGGTGGCCAGTGTATTGCACCTTACCTGTGAGAAATGATTGACAGCAGCATCGTGGAATCCCAGGGCTTGCTCCACGCCTGCCAGTTCCCTTAGTACTGGTACACAGTCGAGACTTTTTTCATCTCTGACGATCTCAGTATACTCCAAAGCCTTTTGATAGAAGGGCAAAGCTTCTTTTGATCTTTTCTGACCTTGATACAGCCTAAAAAAAATCAAACAAAACAAAACCAAAAAACAAAAAACAAAAAAAACCAAAGGGATTACTTTTAAATGATTTATCATTCTACCCTCTACTTGACCTGATAGGATTTGCCTTTTGAACCCTAGTGCCCAGGCTTGCTTCCTTGCATGCTAAGCTTCTCCTCCAAAAGGAAGCAGAGCATGATGGTCAGGAGGATTGATTCTGGGAAAACCAGAAAGGGGTAAGTAAGTACTAGCTTCCTATTCACCAAATTCACGACTTTCAGTCACCTGTAAACAGCTTCCCCACCTATAAATTAAGAGTAACAACAGTACCTGCTTCATAGGGTCATTATGAATATTAAATTAACTCATATTTATGAAAGTAGCTAGTAGAGTCTCTTGACACATACTAAGAGCTATGTAGGTGTTTTAGTTTAAGAAATATGTTGTTTCAGTGATGACGATCATAAAGGATGCTGAGATCCCGAAAACTGATCTGTTTAGAAATTGTCCAATATGGTGCTGGACACAGTGGTACACACCTTTAATCCCAGCACCAGAGAGGCAGAAGCAGGAGGATCTTTATGAGTTCAAGGCCATCCTGGTCTACATGGTGAGTTCAGGACAGCCAGGGCTCTGTGGAGACCTTGTCTCAAGATCCCAGAAAAAAAAAAAAATTGTCCATAGCGGTAGAGCGATGGCTCGGTGGGAAAGAACACTCGTGTGAGCGTAAGGACTTGAGTTTGGATCCCAGCATCCAAGGAGAAAGTCAGAGGCAGCTGTGCCCTCTCTTAACCCCAGAGCTCTGAGGCAGAAACAGAAGACTCCCGGGGATCCCGTGTCAAGGGAATATGACAGAGAGTAATAGAGCAGAGGGGGGAGGGAGGGGGAGGGAGGAAGGGGGAGGGAGGAAGGAGGAGGGAGGGAGGAGGAGGGAGGAGGGGGAGGGAGGAAGGGGGAGGAAGGAAGGGGGAGGGAGAGAGGTATCTTTTCTAGTATTGCTGATGATATGAAATATTAACTTTGGGGAGGTTATAATTGAATAAAAACTCCCCAGTACCAAGATTATGCACAAATATGGACACGCCCACACACTGACCCTGCTGATAGCACAGGAATTGATCTTCAAGGGATACTCAGCAGGACAGGAGAAACACACAAGAAAGTTTACCTTAGCTTTGCTATAGTGATAATGGAAAAGTACAAAGCACTTCAAACTCACCATCAGGGGACCGTCCATGCAGGTCACAGTCAGAGTATGCTGCTCAAGGCCAAAGAGCCATTAAAGTGAATGCTGAACTTTATTAGCCCAGACACACACCCATTTCATGTTTGTTAGTAAAACAGCAGGTTTTAAAGCTATTTTCTGCATCAGTTCCTGCATGTGAAATTTTTATAGCTAATCCAAATGGGTACAAACGCACAGGGGGACGTCACAAGAGATGGTCATGAACATGCCAGCGATCACTCTCTCTGAGCAACTGAATTGTGAATGGTTTACTACTCCTAATTATGATTTTTTTTAATTTACCAAAGTCTCTTCTATATAACTAGGCTAGTTCTCTCTCTCTCTCTCTCTCTCTCTCTCTCTCTCTCTATATATATATATATATATATATATATGTGTGTGTGTGTGTGTGTGTGTGTGTATGTGTGTGTATATGTGTGTATATATGTGTGTGTATATATATATGTGTATATATATATATATAATGCTAGCTCAACATTAGAAGTACAGGTGACAATGGAAAAACAGTCTTAGTTTCTTAGGACAATAAATAACTTACGTCCCTATAAACTGATTAGCAAGCAGAACAAGTGACATTTACAGTATTAGTCTTCAAAATATTAAGACTATTATATACATTTCGCTCGTGGAATAACTTTATGGCCAAAGTTATTTATTTATTTTTATGTATGAGTGCTTTGCCTGCATGTACATGTGCAGGCCAGAAGAAGGCACCAGATCCCATCACAGATGGTTGTAAGCCACCATGTGGGTGCTAGGAATTGAACTCAGGACCTCTGGAAGAGCAGCCAAGGCTCTTTGCCACTGAGCCATCTCTTCAGCCCAGGTCCAAGGTTCTTAATGAAAGACATCGATCCCTCCTATGCTGCTCTCCAGCCAGCAGCTTTAGTACACGAGATGCTTCAGCTCCCATGGCACAGGCAAACAGACACACAAAGCAGGCCTCATTCTCACTCAGCCACTGGGTAGTTTTCACATCTATGTTTGCTGTACAAAGGAATTAACTGATAGAAGGAAAGACACTTTTCAGATCTGGGGTCTCAATGGCCATGATAAGATAAAGGGTGGGGTGCTCAGTGATTAAGGTCACTTGCTGCTGTTTCTGAGGACCAGAGTGCAGTTCCCAGCACCCACACTGGGTGGGTGGTTCACAGTTCAGTTCCAGGGGATTTGACACCCTCTTCTGGTCTGGGAGGGCACTGGCATGCACCTGTGGGGTGTGTGTGTGTGTGTGTGTGTGTGTGTGTGTGTGTATGTGTGTGTGTGTGTTACTAAAAATCTGGACTGGATGGCTTGTGAGTGTGGATGTCGTCTATAATCAGAAAGAGGCCTAAACACAGGAAGAGGTCAGGGATAGACACATGCTTGGATCAAGGAAGGTTAGAGCTCAGAGCAATTCTGATGTGTGTGTGGGGGGGGGAAGATTAATGGGCAACCCAACCGAGTTTGACCTCTGCACTCTTGATGAGCTTGAAATGTGTGTGTAATCATTATCTTTCCACACTGAATCTTACTTCTGCAGAGACAGCTCACAGAGATCCTTGGTAACGGAAATACAGTCTAAACATGTTTATGAAATCGCTTAGTCAGATAATTAGATTCTTGGTAGACAAGGCTGGAATAAAAAAAAATGAGGGTCGGCAAACTCCGGTGGGAGGACCAAGTCTGCTCACTTGTAAATAAAGGTTTACTCATTTGCATTTCACAGCTTTGGAACAACAATGGTAAACTTGAGTAGTTGTCCCAGTGATCAGACAGCCCAAATAGCCTAAAATATCTGTATCTTTACAGGCTAAGTTTGTTTTAATTCTAGA
Organism: Peromyscus attwateri; assembly: GCA_902168425.1. Classification (NCBI taxonomy): domain Eukaryota; kingdom Metazoa; phylum Chordata; class Mammalia; order Rodentia; family Cricetidae; genus Peromyscus; species Peromyscus attwateri. The sequence continues at coordinate 46,019 of CABHPP010113986.1, forward strand.
AAAATACCACATGCTTTCTAAATGACTTCAGCTTCTTTTCTATCCAATTCACGCAAAGAACTCAGGCAAGGTCGCCCTCCCTTATGACAGAAACGACCGAGTCTGTCCAGGAAGGAGAGCATACATCCTCTGCTTCCAAGTCTTCTGGAGATGACACAGGAGCAAAACAGAGAAACCCAGGCGTCAAGACGAGTGCGCCGGGGCAAAGCCGGGGCAAACGCTGTAGAGGGAAGCCAAGAGCAGTGCATGAGAAAGTAAGAGAGATGGAGACGGGGCATGACCGCACTAACTCAGCTAACGGCATCTCTTCCCTCCGGAGTCGGCGTGTAATGACGCAGACCGCAAACAACCTGCCATGAGCTGCTAACAGCACACCACCCCATGTTTAGAAAAAGCCATGACACGTTTCCGTGTCCAGAGACCAGCCTAACACTCACCTCTCAGGAAGAGTGCAGGCTGAGGGCGGAGCATCGGCTGCAAGCTCTGGGTCAGGAGCAGAAGGTGCACACTCAGCTGCCACACACAAGGAGCGTGGGCAAGAATGGACTTCCGAGGTCTCCTCATCTGAACCTGTCTAGTTAGGTTGTGGGGAGCATGGGGCCCTCCCCGAAGCCCGCCACACACAATCAGATCCTTTACTCTCTCTCCCTGCAACTTGTATGCTGCGGGCAACAGCTCAGGTTGTCCGTGTGAAGGAATGAGTTCAACAGCGACATCTCAACTCTAACATCCCTTCTCACCATACACAACAGAGAGACCGGGAGTGGGAAAGATCAGTTCAAAGTGATGGAAAACAGTGAGTGTGCAGATGAGTCAGGAAATTTTACAAATCCAGCCAAACTAAAAAAAATCAGAATGTTACTATAAGAATAATACATATTCATCATCAAAATTAAGAAAAGATAGGTGAACATAATTTAAAAATATATGAAACAAGAGCTTTCAAGCCATGTATACAAAGGCCCCACATAAATCGTGAGCTTCAGTTTATGGAGCGCAGTTTTGAAATGTTTGAGAGGACACAAGGAACAGTGAGCAACCCTGTACTTCAGCAAGGGAAGTGCCTCTTCTCTGAGAACTGGAAAGGCAGGTGAACTGGTCACAGGACAAACTGAACCCCTGATGCTGGGGGTGCAGCTCAATGGTAGCACTTGTCCAGCATTCACGAGGCCCTGGGTTCGATTCCCAGCCACTCACACAAATAAGCATAAAACAATACCAAGAACAACTCCAGGGCCTGCGGACAGCATAAGGAAGGTGGAACTGCACTCCACAGTATGTATGGCACCTGCAGCCAACATATAATGGTGTCAGAAGGATGAAGAATGCCTAGGGGATTATCTTGTAATGCAAACAACCCATAGAAAGATATGAATAAGCCAGGCGTGATGGCACACTCCTTTAATTTCAGCACTTGGGAGGCAGAGGCAGGTAGATCTCTATGCGTTGGAGGCCAGCCTGGTCTACAGAGCAATTTTCAGGCCAGCCAAGGCAACATAGCAACACTCTGCCTTACAAAAAAAAAAAAAAAAAAAAAAAAAAGGAGTAGATAATCCACAAAACAGACATTCTATGTGTTTAGGAAACATGAAGAGGTGTTCAACCTCAGAGAACTGAGGGAAAGTAATCACATTATTTGCATCCATATGATCAGCAAAGAAAAGCAGCTAGACCATATTAAATGTTGGCGGAGAGGAGGAGTAACATGAACTCACATGGCCTGCTAATGAGGACGTAAACCAGTGGAAAGTGTTTGGGAAACTTGGAAAGCCTGAGGGCGTGGACACTTGACACAGAGGCGGCTATCCTCCCAGGAGACACTTCAGACTCAATCCTACATATGTGTCCGAAGAGACATAATAATGATCATGTAAACAGTGCTCACAGTAGGTCTAAATCAGGCAAAACTCAAAGGAAAATCACCCAAAATGAAGTGATTAGAAAAACCGATGGGGATACATCTCAAAATGTATGGGGATGCTATGGGGGGGTGGGGTGGGCAAGCTACAGAGTGAGACTTAAACACAAAGTTTGAAATAGAAAAGGATATATATATATATATATATATATATATATATATATATTTGTCTATACGCACACATGATCAGAAAAATGCTCAGCCTGATATGGTAAATGGCCATAAGTACCGTGGAGGACGCCCGACAGGTTTCCATTTGTAACTTTTTTTCTATTTTGTGAGCTTGGTCACATGCACAGGAGAATTTGGAAAACATTATTTACAGTTTTATGTGCTCCAAATACTTCTCTAAAGACAAACAGGAACAACAGGCTGTTTGTTGGACAGTGTGTCACAGAAAGCCTTTTCTGTCGCCCTGTGAAGTTGGGGGTACCTGCTATTACAGGGCCTCACCACTAAACCCAGGCAGAAATGGGGCTACCATGTTAATGGAACCCCCAGAGCCTTCTGAAACTCAAAGGCAAAACAGAAAACATACTCACTCCAGATTCACAAAGTAGTTAATAAAAAAGGAATCGAATGAGCATTATATCAAGAACCAACTGAAATACAGTCTTCCCTCCGGCTCCAACTCACTTAAGCATCAGTCGGGGTTGGGAATCTTGTCTCGGTTCCTCCCGTGTGACCTGTGGGGCAGCAATGCTTTCCCCTGTCCCTTTCTATCTGTTGTGGGGAATGTTTGGGGATCCAACATCTAGTGTGTTTGTGGTGCACTTGGTAGCTTGAGGAAACACCCAGACAGATGAAAAGAGAGAGAATTCTGAACAACAGAATGTGACAGTATGTTTGGCAGGTTCCATAACTTACACCATGGCATATTTTATTGAATGAAAATATATCCACAGTCATTCCACAGAGCACATGACATCTAATATAGGGATGCCGACTCGCTCTACACAAACTAAACAAAGCGCCTCTGTCACTGTTACTAAAGCCACAGGGTCTCCTCTTAGAAGTTCCGGGCTTTGGTGAGAGCACTGTGTATCAGTGAACGGGAAGGGCTGGGTGGGAATGCAGCTGGGGATAACAATATGATGAGAACCCTGTCTCCGAAGAGGACAAGTGGGATTTCCAAGAGTCAGCATCTGAAAAGATTTGCATCTGTGCCTCTCTCCACGCATGACGAAGCTTTCTGTTGAACACAGTGCCAGAATGCCGTTGAGCATTAGTGAATTTCTCTGCACCGTGCACGGCAGCCTGGGCACTGATGGAAAGAGCAGGCTCTAGGCTGGGAGTGGTGTGCACACCTTTAATCCCAGCACTCAGGAAGCAGAAGAGGCAGGCAGATCTCTGTGAGTTCTGGGCCAGCCTGGTCTACATAGTGAGTTCCAGGACAGCCAGAGCTACATAGTGAGACTCTGTCTCAAAGCACAAACAAAGAAAAAGAAAAAGAAAGAAAAAAGAAAGAAGAAAGAAAGAAAGAAAGAAAGAAAGGAAGGAAGGAAGGAAGAAAGAAAGAAAGAAAGAAAGAAAGAAAAGAGCAGACTGTCTGGCTACTTCCCCATGGTGTGACTTGGGAGATGCCCTGTTTTTCAGCCTTAGCTCCTATGAAAATGGGAACATAAGAGTATCCACCTTGCAATAAGGACTGAGGGTGAAATAAATAGTACATTTAAGAGCTTGCCACAGAAGATAACCAGTAACTGGCAGCTAATGTGCCTTTTATTCTCCTTTCCTCTCTCTCCTCTCCTCTCCATCTCTCCCCTCTTCTCTCCCCTCCCCTCCTCTCCATCTCTCCCCTCTTCTCTCCCCTCTTCTCTCCCCTCCCCTCCTCTCCCCTCCATGTATCCTGTCCTCTTTTGAGGGACTCCTATGTGCTTAGATGTTTTAATCTAGTTCCCATTTAATCCTCACAGCTACCTTCTGAGAGCCTGTCCTTCTTATAGTGGCTAGAGAGGACAGTGAAACACATAGCAAGCAGGCATTTGTCCACATCCTCCCAGTGGGGTGGTCTGAATGAACCCTGACTTGAACCCAGGGCACTGACTCACAGCCCACAGGGTTAATCACATTATGTCACTTGGCAGGTGGCCCTCTTGATGCTGGAGGAAAAAAAAAAGTGTTTGCTCGTTCCTGGGCTAGTTCAGCACAGCATGGGCCAAGCTGGGGAGGACTCCAAACATGATGTCACACGGTCACAGAGAAAGCTGGGCGCGGCAGTGGACCATCAGTTCATCACCATCAGCAATGACACCTTGTTATTTGAGAGATACACGTGCATTCACGCTCACGCACCTGTACGTATAAAGTTAGGTATCCATCTCCGGGATCTATGTGCACGTTCCCAGAACAGAACACAGTGCTGAGCACTGGGGCAAAGCCGTCCCATTTTTGCTGGTGATTTTCTAATGGAAACAACTTAGGCACTTTGACACTCTTCAAGTTAGTAAGTCAGTACTGAACTCAAGGGTGCTGTGGCAGAGGAGGGACGGGAGGAGGGACGGGATGCGACACAGAGGGAAGAAGCCCCAGGTCTCTTGCAGGGGTGGAAGCCTGAACATGAGTCACTTTGCAGCCTGAACTATCTGTGTCAGGCCAGCCTGGTAGGCACCATAAAAGGGCAGAGAAGAAGAGGACACACTGAAAGATGTCCTTTTAAGAGGGGCAGAAATCCAAAGGCTGCCTGAGACCTTCCCCTGGCCTTCCATCCCCAAGACTTGTGAAAGAAAATGCCACAAAGTTCAAGTGTAACTGCAGACACATCCAAAGCCAAAGCCTTGTTTCTTTCTAAAGCAAGTCCGCTTGGACAAAATATTCCTATTTCCATGAGAACACAGAGCAAAGAGATTAAATGAAAATCACGCATTTTAAACACACAAGTTCTGTGGAAAATGCCAGGGTGAAGAATCAGAAAGGAAGGACGTGGCAACTTTGGAAACAACTCTATTATAACCAAAGGGATCTCCAAAGAGTTTAAGGGGGTCTTTAAATTCTTGAGGGTGATTTGACACAGATGTGGGCAAAGCTCGCCACCTGCTGTCAACATTTGGTATTGCGCTTTGGCAAGCACTCCTAAGGTGGCGCCAGATTCTGGCAGAGGAAACTTCAGTGTTTTGTAGCAACAGCGCTCAACACTAAGAACTGACGCATTAATCAGGTCTCAACAGATGCAACCAATATCAGATGTGGGGCCTCCTCTTTGTACACCTCCTGCACAACGGGGTAAAAACGCGTCTCATTCTGAGCAGGCAGAGATTCTGTGTGGGTTAGCCCTCTGGTCACCAACAAATGCGCTTTCCCCGTCAGTCCTATGAATGGAACCAGTCTGAATATCTGGGGTCTGGTTTCTTTCACTGAATACTGTGTTTGTGAGAGTCATTCACGACGTTATGTAACGAGCAGCTTGACAATTGCCTTTTTATACAAACAGATCTCAGATCTCTAGCTACCTTTTGAGGAGATTGGGGCTGTTCCTAGTTCATGGCTATTTGAATACTGAGGCTGAGAACATACTTGGATGTGTGTTTGGTGGACAAATATGCAAAGATTTCTGCTGAGCATATATTACGGGTGATACTGCTGGGCCAAAGAGTGTGAAGATGTTCAGATTAAGGAGATAATACCAAACAGTTTTCCAAACGAGTTCTATCTACTACACCCAAGCAGGTATGAGGGAGTACCACACCCGTGCCAACACTTGGCACGATCAATCTTTTCAAAAGGTTTAGGCCTTTGAGTGTGAGCATGGCATTCTCTCACTATTTTAGCTCCCATTTCCCTGACGACTGATGAAATTGAACAGTGTGTTCTGGGCGCCCGGTCCATCTCCACCCCTCTGCTCTCGACTGTGGGGTGATGTTTTGAGTTTCTGCCTTGACTTCCACCCTAACAGACTATAACCTGTACTGAACTGGAAGCCGAATAAGCCCCACCCCCGACCCTTGTTGCTTGTGGTCCGGGTACTTCATCACAGCAATGCAAACAAAACTAGAACAGAGACAAACAAGAGACATGATGTGATCAAAAGATGTCCGATGACCGAGATGCGCTGCTGTGGGCTCTCCTCCCCTTCAGCAAAGCCACCTCAGAATGTACGTAACAACGGCAAACCACAGGGTGTACACAGAATGCTGATTACAGTCTGGGGTTTAAATGCACTCATCTAAACACGAATATAGCAATTTGAAAAAAAATTAAGATGTGCTGGGAGTGGTAGCTCACGTCTTTAATCTCAGCACTCAGAAGGCAGAGGCAGGGGACATCTCTGAGTTCAAGGCCAGCCTGGTCTACAAAGCTAATTCTAGGACAGCCAGGGCAACACAGAGAAATCCTGTCTCGAAAAACAAATTTTGTGTGTGTGTGTGTGTGTGTGTGTGAAGATGTACATTTGAATATCAGAAGCTAATATACTCAGCATTATACAGACTCATTAGGTCACCAAACACACACACACACACACACACACACACACACACACACACACACACAAAATAAAGAATGCAGTTTCTTCTGTGCCATTGGGAACATTCATAAGGGCTAAGGGTGGATGGAATGCCTCCCAAAAGAATCAATCTCAGAGGTGCTTCTGAGCAGACATGCTTCTACCCATAAATGCCACAGCCAGAAAAGCAGTTCACACTGGGCTCGCTGGGAAAAACAGTACATCTGCCGACTAAAACCCCTCATTTGGATGATCTCTGGATTATCCAAAGCGAAGTTTCTAAACGGAGATATGCAATACTAAGAACACAGTGAGTGACACCACCGTTAAAGCGTGAGGTAGAGGCTGGAGAGCTGCTCGCAGTGTAACAGCAGGTAGCGCTCCTGCCGAGGACCCCAGCTGGGTTTCCAGCGCCCATATCAGGTAGATCACAATCACCTGAACTTCAGTACCAGGGATCTGACACCCCCTTCTGGCCTCCTCAGGCACTGCACTCGTGTGCACAGACCCACACATACACACACATTTTCTTTTTATCTTAAAACATATGAGGTAGAGGGGAATTATGGAGACTCATTGAGAGTTAGATGGGAAATATTTTCTAAGCAAAATCCAAAGGCATAAATCAAAAAGGAAAAAAATGAGTGGATATGACTCTAGTAAAATGAAGAATTTCTATATTATGAAGAACACCATAGACAAAAAAAGAGCAATAGATATAAGAAAACATATGCAACATAATTCACATGTATAACATACATGAAAATCTTGATTATTAGTATGAAAAGCACAGAGAAATCCAAAAGAAAAATAAGATAGACCTTAACAGGCTTTTTGTGGAAAGAGAATCCCTAATGGCTCTCAGGCATATGGAGGTATTCAAACTCATTAATTCAATAAGGAAAGCAAATAGAATTTAAAAATAATTGGGTAGCATGGTACATACTTCAAGGCAGCAAGTTAGAAAGAGTTACAGTGCCAAATATTGTTAGGGCTGTAACAAGACAGGGCCCCATCCATCCTGCAGGAGGACGCGTAGCTGGGCAGAGCGATGTGTCAGTGCCTAGGGGAACTGGCAGTGTACCGCTATCCTGTAACCTGGGAATCCCATCCTGGGGACAGAACCTCAGAAAAACACCTCTGTATCAGCGAAGCTTCCTGAGATGAATGGTAACAATGCTGAGGGAGGGGAGATAGGGGTGGGGGAGAGGGATGAAGGGGCAGCAGGGATGGGCAGAGCAGGCAGGAAGTAAGTCAGGGGACATCAGGGGGTGGTGGCATGCGTACACTCCACATCAGGTGACAAGTGTCACTGGCGCCTGTCTTGGTTGGGGCTGCTCTGACATGACAGCATTGCTCTTCTTTGCTGGACAACGGCCTTGGGCGAAGCCACGGACAGAGCCTCAGAGCCTTCAGTCACCATGCATACAAGCTCTTAACTGCAAAGAACTTAACTTACTGTGCAAAGGACAGCTTGATCCGCGCTTGGATTTCTACCCACTCCTCCTTTATAATGTTCCCACATTGCAGCATCTCCTTGGAAAGTTTCTCAGCTTTTACCAAGTTCTCTGAGGCTTCTTTAAATCTGAAATATGTTCAGGAAAAGTCCCTCTGGTCCCCAGGTTCTGGAGCCCCATATTCTGGACTTTCCCTCCTCATACACTCCTTCCTATTATCCCCGAATCACCTCGCAACTTTTTCTCTGTCTTGGAGAATTAACTGTTAGAATTACAGCAAGGGTGCTTTCTGTTTGTGAAGGTTAGGAACCAAAGGATACTTCTGAAGGGCGAGCAGGACTCTGCCCATGGTATAGAAAAGCTCTATGGAACACTTGAAGATGGCTGTATTGTCATGATAGGGATTCTCAATGGAGCTGGCCAGGATTTCTTTGGCTTTTTCGGCATGTTGCTTTGCTTGTAGTGACAGCCCTGTGGACAGAGACAAAGAAGGGTCGGTGTCTCTTTCATCTCAGCTGGACAGGAACATGATTCTCCACAGCCAGGAAATCTGGAGGTCACCACATGGTGTCCAGCGGCACACAGACATAGATCTGGGAAGCAGGAACTAGTACCTGATTGTAACAACCAAAGAATCGTTTTGATACCAAGTATTCAAGATGAAAAACATTTCCCAAAATGGCCTTTGGAGAAATAAAATAAGCACAATGTGCTGGAACTGAGCAGCTTTGACACATCACCAGTATCAGATGTAAAATATAAATAATTACCAAAACACAAATGGAATGCAAGGACTGTAGCATTCTGGGTAGGAAGAAAGATATTCAGGAATTGTGATCCTGGCTGAGTGACAGCAATCTAAATGAAATACTAAAAATTCTGAGTCTTCTGCTCATCCATTTACAACCATAATATTAAAGCGTTCTTTTAGCATAACACAAATACAGTGGCTATAAATACTTATAAACACAACCCCAAGGAGGTAATGGACTACTGTGCTGTAATCTCTTGTTCCTGTGCAGCCACAGACTAACCAGAGACAGAGTAATACATGTTATTACTGATTTCCCCAGGTGTTCTCGTGTTCTTCTAGGGGCTGATTAATCTGTGGGAGGGGTGAGACTGAGGAATACCAGCTAGGGCGTCTGTTCCTTTACCCTCCCCACACTCCCACCCTCCGCCCCCACGCTGACACCTCCTTCCACTGATATTCATGTATCTCCAGCCCTATGTTCTGAAGTGCATCTAATCATATCTCAGTTCTCTGTAAAAGCTGTCAAAATACGAAGTTAATTCCATTCCCGTGTCTATAAAACAGAAACAATATACATTCTAATGGAGAGAAGCAAGCCTATGTTCTTTGTGTAGGAATTCTTTCCGAATTCTATGTGTCCTATATTTTAAAGGCACAGCTTTAACTTGGCTGTCAGGAATTTATCATTGTTAATTGTCTCTATGATCTATCTATAGAAATGGTCTAGGATTCCAGGTGGGTCCCTTCCTTAGAACTTGAACTTAATCTACTAGAGACAGCATGGGTTCAGTTTCAAGAACAGGGACTCTGCAGTGAGACTTCCCAGCATGAATCCTCTGCTCCATTGCTCACTATGACACTGGCCTCAGCTACCTTGACCATGAAGAGGAGAAATAAGAGTACCCGGCCCTCCACAGGGAGATGCGAAGTCTCAACAAGTTTTATAAGAGAATTAGCATGGTGGCTGACCCTCAGTGAGACCTTGCTGAATAATGAAGACTGCTTTGACTTTAGACTGAGAGAGAAAGATCCATGCAGAAGTGAGTGGGCTGCAGAAGGAAGGGAGGATTTGAACTCCCAGACGGCAGGACACTGGTATTGGTACGTGATTCCCAGGTCTGAGTCTCAAGTCAGCTGCTTATTAACAATGTGATTTTGCAGCAAGCTGTTTTGACTCCTATTCATTTTCTCCGGATCTAGAGGAGGTGGTAATGAGATGATCTCCAATGTTCCCTCTGGCTCTGACGGCCTCTGACTAACAGGTGAGAATGGGCTGGACTTGTGGTACTTTCCAGTTGTGAGGCCACTCACTGGACCCTGGGAAGTCCGTGTGCCGACATCCTATCACTGCTCTTCAGCTGATAAACTGAGTGTAGAGGGGTGCTGTGGTACACCTTGTGTGAGCCGGCAGAGTCAGCAAGTAGAACACACCACGTGATGAGTATCTTATCTACCTTCCTGTGTCCATCCCCACATTCTATCTTCCTCTTATGATGCTCAACTCCTGCGCATCCAAAGCTGGCCCAAACCAGCTTCTTTCCTAGGACACAGGAGAAGCAAAAACCAGGTCTGACCTATCAGAATATACCTTCATTTCAGTATATAATCCAACGTGGTCTAAATGGGGTGCCCCCAAAACACTGAAATGTTTTGGTGAGTGGGACAGTCTTTTTTTCTTGGTCATGCTTGGCAAGGAAACCTAAAGTTGCTGGTAGTCTTATGGGCAAAGCTTGGCCAAGATGGAGCTAACGCCAAGTCAAACAGAGCCAAATGATATGAAAAGGAAAACGCTGGATCCTGGCCACATAGTTGGGAGACCAGCTATGTCTGTCTAAAGCAAGTTTCACCTTAGCTTTTCAAGCTGTCCAAGCTAATGCCAGCTTGGGTTTTTGGCTACTTACTCTCAGGAGTGACTCTCTCTTTCAGCCCCCTGCCTCCCACCTCTCAAGAATGAGTCCACTCAAAGACTCCACTCCATGTCTTGGCTTCTCTTCTGACACCTTCGGATCCTTTAGAACTCTAATTTCAAGACCACACAAAAAAACCCTGTTACAATCTTCCTTTCTTCCTGTTGATACCTGTATGTTATACACCTTAATGATTCCTCTTAAAAGGAAATTGCCGCTTAGTACTTGGAAAGGAGAGCCATGAAGACCTGACCCCTCTGGTGTGAATCAGTTTGGGGACAGGAGGAAGAGAAACCTGTCAGCCAATAAGCTGATCCTCACTGGCCTGAGAGACGCTCACCTTTCAGCTGGAGGTAGCCTTGAGCCAGATTAACATAGGCTTCTGCTAGTTTCCAGTGTGAGTTGCCATAGCAAATTCTTGTCAATGCCACACAGCGCACAAGTTCCTGGATGGCCTGTTTGTACTGTCAGAAAAAGAAAAAGAGTTTACCACACAGACAGCTTAGCACCTAAGCGTCACAAGGCCTACTTGTGAGTATACCCACCTGATAAATACTGTTTACTATCTGCTACGCACTTGGGATGTGTCAGAGAATCAAAAATGATCTGTTTGGGGTGGGGGAGTGTTCATCTGGTTAGATGAAGTCAACAACAATTCATTTAAGAAGTAAATACAATTTAATGGTGGAAAATATGGTGGGATGAAGAAAAACCAGGCAGGCAGGACAGACATTTGATTACCTCCTAGGTGTTCCAGCGACCCTTCAGTAAATAGCTCCTGTAGGTCCAGGTGAAAGTGAACCTAGCTCTCAACCTGAAACTCCTTTGCAGCTGTGATGACTAATACTGTCTCTCTGACAGGATCTGGAATCACCTAGGAGACACAGCTCTGGGTCTTATGGAGTGTGTTTTCAGAGAGTTTTAACGTAGGTGTGAAGAGTCACTCTGAGTGTGGACATCACTATCCTATGGTCTAGGATTCTAGACTGAATAAAAAAGATAAGGCAAGCTGAACACCAGCCTTCATCTCTCATTTCTCTTCTCTTCCTGACTGGATGCAACATGACCAACTGCTCCTGCTACCGTAATGGCGTGCACCCTCAACTTGTGACCCACACAAACATCTTCCCTTTAAGTTGCTTTTGCCACAGAAATGGAGTTGTAACACAGACTGTCTCCTATGACATTAGCAAAGAGATTGAGGTCAGTAATAATTTGTAAACAGGTTCTTCAATCTATAATTTACCATTATATGGATGATATCTTACTAGCTGATTCAGATGCAGATACCTTAGAAAAAATGTTTGAAGAAGTAAAGAAAAATTTGTTCTGTCAGGGATTACAAATTGCTCCTGAAAAACATACAGAGAGGAGAGTCTATTAATTACCAAGGATAAAAGATAGGTTTACAAAAAATTCAACCACATAAAGTGTAAATCAGGAGAGATCAATTATGAACTCTTAATGTTTTTCAAAAATTGCTGGGAGATATTAACTGGCTATGATCCACAGTCAGATTAACGACTCAAGAACTAGGTAATTTATTTCTAAATTTATAAAATGATAAGGACTTAAATATAGTCCAAGAAAATTATGAGCTGAGGTTGAGAGAGCATTGGCTTTGGTAGAAAAGAAACTACAGGATGCACATGTGGTCCTGAGCTTGACTGTATCCTGCTTTTACTACCCTCTACTCATTCTCCTACAGGAACTCTAATGCAGAGAGAAGATAATGCTTTAGAATGGATATTTTTACCTCACAAACAGAGTAAAAAAAATTAAAGACCTATGTAGAAAAGGTTTCTGAATTGATTCTGGAAGGAAAATGAGACTTCATCAATTAACAGGAATAGATCCAGTAGAAACTGTGGTACCTTTTACGAATGCTGAAATTGCCTTATTATGGGCAGAAAATGAACATCGGCAAAGAGCTTGCAGTAATTTCTTTGGAGAGATTCACAACAAATATTCCAAAAGCAAGAGACTTCAGTTTATAAACAGAACTAATTGGATCTTTCCTTACACTGTATGGAGAACACCAATTTCTGGAGCCCCTACATTCTATACTGATACAAATAAATCAGGAAAGGCAGGTTATAAGTCAGGAAATTAAAGTAAAGTGGCTTAAAGCCCTTATGATTCTGTTCAAAAGTCAGAATTATATGCTATTCTCATGGTATTATTAGATTTTCCAGAACCTCTTATAATTAGTGACTCTTGATATGCAGAAAGTGTTATTTTATGTATCAAAACTGTTGAACTTATACCAGATGATTCAGAATTAACTTATTTATTCAATTACAAGAAATAATCAGAAATAGAAATCATCCCTTGTGTATAACACACATCAGATCCCATATGGGTCTACCAGGCCCTTTAGCACAGGTAATGATGGAATTGATCCACTATTGGTAGGAAATGTACTAGAAGCCTCAGAATTTCATAAGAAACACCATGTTAACAGTAAAGGTTTGAAGAAAGAGTTTTCTACCACTTGGTAACAAGCCAAGGAAACTATAAAGAAATGTCCTACTTGTTCTTTATATAACCAAACTCCATTACCTGCTGGAAGTAACCCAAAAGGTACCCAAAGAAATGAAATGTGGCAAATGGCTGTGTTTCATTTTGCAGAGTTTGGGAAGTTAAAGTATGCACACCATACCAGAGATACATATCTAATTGCACTTTAAAAGATATGTATTTGGACTGGACATTATGAATGCAATTCTTACCTGATAATTGTTCTTATTGTATATAGTTTTACTGTGTTAGAATTAAAACCTTCTCTTTTTATTTAGACAAAAAGGGGGAAATGTGGAATATTTTAATAGCACTCTGACACTCCCGAGACTGCCAATAAAGTTTACCTTGAATAGAGAGCAGAGCTAGCTGCTAGCTGACCAGATTTAGCCATAGAGGTTTTGAAGGCCCAGGACATATAGAGAGACACAGGAAGTAGTAGGAAGGGGCTTAGAAAGATTTGTGGCTCCTTTTAGATTGAGGAAGGAGAGAGAGAGAGGAGGTCACTGGTAGCGTCTTCGCTGCTTCTCTGATCCATCAGGTTTTTACCCCAATATCTGACTCCCAAGTTTCATTTAATAACAGAACAATATAAGTAGTCACTGAGCAGATTGAAGGAGACTGAAGAGATACTGCTCTATATCTATACTCAGTGTGGACTCATATCTGGATCTGTTTTTTTTTTTCGGGGGGGGGTTGTTTTTACAAATTATGTGACACTTTTACATTAAGTATTAGTTTCCTAATTTCAATCACTGTGCTGTGGTTATATGGGAGAATATTCTTATTCTTTTTTTTCTCTTTTTTTAATTTAAGAAAATTTTTTATTCATTTTATATACCAACCACAGATCTCCCTCTCATCCCTCTTCCCACTCCCCCCAGCCCTAACCCCTGTCCCCCCATCCCCTCCTCCAAAAGGGTAAAGTCTCCCATGGGGAGTCAGTAAAGCCTGGTATATTCAGTTGAGGCAGGACCAAGCCCCTTCCCCCTGCATCAAGGCTGAGCAAGGTGTCCCACCATAGGTAATGGGCTCCAGAAAGCTAGCTCATGCACCAGGAACAGATCCTGATCCCACTGCCGGGGCCCCCCAAACAGACCAAGCTACACATCTGTCTCTCATAAGCTGCTCTAGAACTTGTCACGATGACCATCTTTCTGTCATCTCAATCCAAACACACATAAATTCCTCTAAGCCATGTGCATCTTCCCCATGTGCATCTGGCACTTTCACAACACTAGGAAGACAGTAGACATACAATAGATATTTGCGCAATAAATGAACAGCCAGACAGGGCCTGGCATATGAGAATGAGTGAGTGACTGGGTAACCTCTGTGGGGGGGGGGGGGATGGGAAGGAAGATACAGGGAACAGAAAAGAAAGAGCAGCAGAACGGGCTCCAGGGAAGCAGAAATTTCACGCAATCTGTGCTGTGATCCACTGTAGGTCTGGCAAGCACTAAAAATCAATATATTCTTGAACTTTCTGTTACTGTGATCAAAATACCCCATAGAAACAGCTAATGAGGAGTTTGCTTTAGCCCAGGGGTTCTGAGGGCTCAGTCCATCACGACAAGGAGAGTGTGGTAGCAGGGGGGGGCTACATCACAGCAGTCGGGAAGCAAAGGGAAATGCTGGCCCTCAGCAGGGTTCTTCCTTTCTCCTCTTCCATTTCCCTAGAGCCTAAGCCCATGGGGACGCACCATAAGTACACAGTCAGCACGAGCCTTTAACTTCTAGTTGTTCCTTTCCGGAAACACCTTCACAGACATGACACACACACACACACACACACACACACACACACACACACACCCATCCCACTCTCCTAATGATTCTGAATCCAGTCATGCTGACAATGAAGGCCAATCATTATCCCAGTAAACACTTGCTATTGGCATGCCAACCACAGAGCTAGGAGTGGCAGGAGGGCCCACACTCATGACAGAAGGCAGGCTCTCTCTTAAGGACTCTTGGATCTCACGCCTGAGGTCAGAAATGTAGTCCCATCTACCTTGCTTCTCAGGCTTGTGATGCGGGCTCAACTCTCGGGAAGCAGGTGTGTGACCTCAAGGTTCCTTACCTCATGGCTGTTGGAGTAGGACTTTGCTCTCTCTTCGCACAGGTGGAGTTTCTCTCGAGGGGGCTGGAAGAGTGCTGTCTGAGGCAGCTTGTTTGGCATCCTCTTTTTAGAAGTGACGCTGACAGCAGCAACGACTTCGTCAAGGTGGCTGGACATGGGGACTTCCTGTGATTCCTGCATGTTCTCATACACATTGTCCTCTAATCGTCAAATGGAAAAGAAAGGCATTAAGCGATCGTTTTCAGAGCCACTTTTAAAAATTCACACTTTTGTCTCTAGAACTCCAGGTTAACGGCTAGGAAAATGCCAACATTATGCCTATGACTTCTTTAAAAGAAAAAACCTTTCATCTCAAAAGGGCATGGTGGCTGGTGTTGAGCTCTTTTTAAAGTTTCAGGCTTATTTCCGCTAAACAAAACACAGATATCCCAACAGAAATGACGTGAGTCCAAACAATTCACAAGGATGAAATGAGTACACTTGAATCAACTGAACTCCAACTGACCCTGAGGCAGAAAGTAAACGATTGTTGTTAATCTTTCAATATGGATAAGATGGAGTAATTTATCTTATTGCCTAAAATAATAACAACAACAAAAACAAAACAAAACAGAACAAAAACAACAAAACCCTAGACAGACAAAAAAGTTACAAAACAAAAAAGATTTAAAAGACAGGACCCTGGCCAGGCACATGCCTTTAATTCCAGCACTCGGGAGACAGAGGCAAGTGGATCTCTGTGAGTTCGAGGCCAGCCTGGTCTACAGAGTGAGTTCCAGGACAGGCACCAAAGCTACACAGAGAAACCCTGTCTTGAAAAAACAAACAAAAACAAAACAAAACAAACAAAAAAAAGGCAGGACCCTGGCAATAGACAGTGATTTTCCCCTCCTATCTTCCCAGTCCCTCCCCATCTCCCCTCTGACCAGCACCCCATCCACTCCTCCTCCGTTTCTATTCAAAAAAGGTCAAGCCTCCCGTGCATATGCATAAAACACGGCATGTCAAGTTGCAGTAAGACTGAGCGCCTCCCCATGTAGTAAGGCTGGGCAAGGCAACCCAGTAGGAGTAGGGCCCCAAAAGCCAGCAAAAGAGTCAGAGACAGACCCTGCTCCTCAAGCTATACAACTCTCACATATGCGCAGCAGGCCTCGGTCAGTCCCATGCAGGTTCCCTGGTTGTCGGTTCAGTCTCTGTGAGCCCCTATGAACCCAGGTTGATTCTGTGGGGTTTCTTGTGATGTCCTTGACCCCTCTGGCTCCTACAATCCTTCATCCCTCTCTTCAGTAGGATTCCCTGAGCTTGGCCTAATGTTTGACTGTGGGTCTCTGCATCTGTTCCTATCAGTTGCTGGATGAAGCCTCTCTGATGGTTAGGTACCAATCTATGAGTATAGTAGACTATCATTAGGCATCATTACACTGACATTTTTTTTTTTCTCCAGTCCTGTTTGGTTCTATCCCAGGTCTCTGGGCCATCCACCTTCTGGGTCCAGGGCCATCCAGCCTCTGCTGGTTTTCTAGGCAGTGTTAGAGGTATGCAAGGATCTCAGGCTGGATCAGTCATTGGTTGGCCACTCCCACAATCTCTGAAGACACTGATTCTTGAGAGATGAAAAAAGTCAATGAGCTGGGTGGTGATGGCGCACGCCTTTAATCCCAGCACTCTGGAGGCAGAGCCAGGCGGATCTCTGTGAGTTCGAAGCCAGCCTGGTCTACAGAGTGAGTTCCAGGACAGCCAAGGCTATACAGAGAAACCCTGTCTCAAAAAAAAAAAAAAAAAAAAAAAAAAAAAGAAAGAAAGAAAGAAAAAGAAAACAAAACAGAAAAAGAAAAAGAAAAGAAAGAAAAGGAGGAAAGGAAGAAATGAAGGAAGAAAGACAGAAAGAAAGGAAGGAAGGAAGAAGAAAGAAAGAAAGAAAGAAAGAAAGAAAGAAAGAAAGAAAGAGAGAGAGAAAGAAAGAAGTAACAAACCAAGACCTCAGTTGCCTCAGTTTATTATTTTGAGTGTTTCCAGGACACAGGGCAAGGGAGAAGGACCCAAGAAGTTACTAGTGGACCCTGAGAAGGAAGAGAACTGAGAGCTTGGGAGACAAATGTGGCTAGAGGTAACAGGCCAGTTTACTGAGAAGGAGAATGCCGCACAGGAAGAGGGCCTGAGATTAACTGAGGAGTCCCCTCAGATACGGGGAGAGATGTTAATCAGTGTGCAAGAAAGAACCATCTGTAACTTTAAAAAGAATGTGCCTAGTACTCATTCAGGTTGGCACTGTCTATTCCCAGAAATTAAACAAGAAAATGACGTATTGGGTAAAGTACTCAGGTGTTTTTTCCTCAGTTGTAGAGAATAATTAACCCCAGACCCAACATTGCTTAGAGTTACCTGATGAAGGAGAGATTTGGGAAATAAAAGCTCATGATGAGAACATTTAACTCAAACCAACCCCCAATTAATGTGGATGTTGAATCCACAGAAACAGACATCACAACATTTATTGTAGTTGCATTCCATGGAATACAATTCCATGGAGAAAAACTTCTTCAAAAGACTCAAATTGAACTTAGAAATAAGAAAAACATATTCTAGGTAGGATCTACGTAGGTGACAGGTTAAGCACTGTAGAGGGGAAGAGCGGACTTGCAGACACAGCAACAGAAACTATGGAAAGGAAACTCAGTGACTGAGCTGTGAGGCAAGAGAAACGTGCACCATATGCAGATAATTTAGGACTCTAAAGGCAAGCAGATAGGAGGCCCATGTGAACAATTCATGGCCAGACTTTTTCCAAATTGAGAAAAGTACAAACCCAGAGATCCTGGAGTCCAAAGAGCAGTAAACACAGAAACACAAAGAAAATGCATGGAGGCACATCATAACCCAAAACTGTGAAAAAGAAAACCATTAGTAGTCAGGAGAAAAGAAACACTATGTACACAAAATAAGATAAGTTGGGTGTGGTCGTTCATGCGCACTTGAGGTGGAGGCTAGAGGATCAGGAGTTCAAGGTCAGCCTCAGCGACAAAGTGAGTTCAAGACTACCCTCTGCTACATGAGATCCTGAATCAGTTTGCTTCTCTGTTGTTATGATAAACACCGTGACCAAAAGCAACTTGAGGAGGAAAGGGTTTATTTGGCTTACACTTCAACATCACAGTCCATCACTAGGGCAAGTCTTGGCAGGAACTCAAGCAGGAATCCGGAGACAGAATGGAAACAGAGACCATGGAGGGGTGCTGCTTACTGGCTTGCTCTCCATCACTTGCTTGGCCTGCTTTCTTATAGAACTAGGACCACGTTCCCAGGAGTAGCACCGCCCACAGTCATTTGGGCTCTCCCACATCAATCATTAAGAACATGCCCATAGACTTGATGTGATAGGCCAATCGGATGGAGGAATCTTCTCAACTGATGTTCCCTCTTCCCAGGTGACCCCAGTTTGTGTCAAGCTGACAATAACAAGAAAACTAGTCAGCACAGCTCAATTAGTAAATGGCAAAGCAAACTCTGGTATAGCTGTACAGGAAAAAAAATAAAACACTACTCAACAATGAAAAAGGATTGACTGTGTTGTGCAAGTGAATCTCGAGTTCTGCCAAGGTGGGGGGTGGAATACATGCTGCATGTCTCTACTCCTACACAGTTTAAGGAAGTCTAACCCAATGGCTGGTGATCTGAAGCAGTTCAGTGGTGCCTCACAGTGGACTACAAAGAGTGGTTGGTGTTGGTGAGAAGAGGCAAGGAGAGGGCGGGTAGGGAAAGAGAAGGAGGGCACACGTGCATGCGTGTGTGTGTGTGTGTGTGTGTGTGTGTGTGTGTAATGGAATGATTAGAAGGGAGCATGAGGAGCGTTTGCTCTGACGGTCATGTCCACATTATAGGATTATGATGGTCGTTTATGGGCATACACCGGTCAAAATTTATCCAACTTACACTTTTGTGCTAGTTAATAAAGGTGCTAAAAAACCATGCATACAAACCAGCCTTTCTCTGCTGGGATTCGTCACTCTGATTCTGTCATTTGCTTCAACAGCACGTTGAGTTTCATTCTGCTATCATTCATTTAGTGATCAACTCAACATTTGTTGGGCTCTGCTATCGGCAACGTACCCCACTAGTGCACAATGTGGAAAATGGGAGCGCAGGAAAGTAAAATCTAGCAGGTAAAAAGACTGCAGAAGCCTGGCGGCTAGTCAGACTTCAGAAATGGGAGCCACTGCGGCAGAGCCACTCAACTAGCTTGTAAAGACTTTCAAGGGCAGAGAAGAGAAAGCACCCAAGCAAAGCGACTGAATATCCAGCAACCTTTGGAATTGGGAACACGAGATGAATACATAGCCAGCTGCTGGCAGGGTGTGTGGTGTGCGGAGAGCATGGATTTCGAACAGTGGCAGCACACCAGAGCCACAGATGTTACTGTGCCTTCCCCCCAGGAGGGTTACTGACAGATGTGATGAAGAGTCGGCAAACAGAAATACAGGTTCCGCAAAAGAAGGGCCCTACAATCCAATAAATGGGTAGACGGGACAAGCATTTTACTTAAGTTCTTTCTAAGCCTCGGAGTGGCAAAGCACCCAAGACTTTCTCACAGACAGTACTTTCCCACACTTTTGACCGTGAGAGGCTCCCCACCTCCCCCAGAGCATAAAGCTTATGGAACCAGCACTTTGCAAATACTGCTTTCTGAGGTACCCCTATGTCCCCCCATCTTATAGGAGCAAAGTGGGGGGCTGTTTCAGGCTGAAAAGGCACTGATCTTGAGCTAAATGTGTGACTGACTTTATTCGGTTTTTAGCAAGGAAGGGGGATGAAGGTGTTCCCGAGGCCACTAATCTCTAATTTGCAGACAACGTCACCAAGCTCTGAGAGATGCAGTGGCCATTGACTTTCAAGCTTTAGCCATTCTGGTGCCATCCTCAGATGACTTTTATATCTCAGTATTCAGTCCATATTCACATTGGCTAACTTTCTTTAAATCTATATGCTTTTAAAAAACCAAAATGCTGCTGGGTGCGGTGGTGCACGCCTTTAATCCCAGCACTTGAGAGGCAGAGGCAGGTGGATCCCTGTGAATTCAAGGCCAGCCTGGTCTACAGAGTGAGATCCAGAGCAGCCGGGGCTGTTACACAGAGAAGCCCTGCTTTGAAAACCAGAAACAAACAAACAAATAAGTTCCAATGCCTACTTCAGATTCATTCCTACAACAATGAATGGTGGTAGTTTTCAGTATGCCAGCTACATTCCCACAACACACATCAAAATACAAATAGTAATATTTTAAAAGGGTGCCAGAGTCCCACCTAAGAACACAAGTCTAATTACTGCACGCATTTGGAAGTTCTAAATTCTAAATTGGAGCCTGATTGTCTTTATATTCAGAGCGGCATTTTCCACAAAAACTGACTGACTGACTTAGGGCCCGGGAGACGGCTCAGTTGGCAAAGCGCCAGCCTTGCAAACATGAGGACTTCAGTTTGATTCCCAGAAATCATGTTTAAAAAAAAAATCTAGGTTTGGCAGTGTGTGTTTGTAATCCCATTGTGTGGGAGGCAGAGACAGGTGGATCCCCGGGACTCAGGGACAGCTAGCCTAGCCTAAACATCAATCTCAGATCCCAGTGAGAGATCTCATTTCAAAAAAAAAAAAAAGGTGGGTGGGTCCTGAGGAAGGACACCTACAGTGTCTGACCTCCATACAAATGCACGCTCACGCACATGCGCACAAAAAATAAAAATAAAGTAAATTTATAATGCTCTTAACATACGTTAAAACTTCTCCCAAGAAGTTTCATATGTCTTCAGTAAAGGTATGTGGTCTAACCATCACCTCCTCACCCGAAGTTAAAAATAGTTAATGAATATACTAATGTGATTATACAGAATTAAGTCAGTTACATGTGGTAGTGGGAAGTTAGAGAAACAGAAGCAAGGTGTGTGGGGAGGTGGGGAGATGGGCTGCTGAATGGAATATTTGCTGTAACCTGAGATCTGCTTAGATACATAACTTAAAGGAAGACAGTGCAGACAGACCCCACCATTTTCATTCTGGGCATGCTGGGGCTCTAGGGTTAGTATCACTCTGGGACAAGTCCCGTGGCTGGTTTACAATAAAGTTTTATTGGAAACTGGTCACATTCATTTACTTACATAACGTCTATGGCTGCTTTTGCACTACAACAAGCCTGGCTTATTTATGACCTCGCCCTTCCCAGAAAAACACAATGATGCCGTGGGTAGAAGCAGCAGGATAAAATGAAGAAGCCAGTTCAACAAATGGTGCTGGCATAACTGGATGTCAATATGTAAAAGATTACAAATAGATCCATATCTGTCACCACGCACAAAACTCAAATCCAAGTGGATCAAAGACCTCAACATAAATCCAGTTACACTAAACTTAATAGAAGAGAAAGTAGGAAGTACTCTTGAACGCATTGGCACAGGAGACCACTTCCTAAATAAAACACCAACAGCACAAACACTGAGCACAACAATTAATAAATGGGACCTCACGAAATTGAGAAGCTTTTGCAAGGCGAAAGACACAGTCAATAAGACAAAAAGACAGCCAACAGAATGGGAAAAGATCTTCACCAACCCCACATCTGACAGAGGACTGATCTCCACAGTATATAAAGAACTCAAGAAACTAGACAACAAAATACTAAACAATCCAATTAAAAAATGGGCTAAAGAGCTAAACAGAGAATTCACAAAACAAGAATTACAAATGGCTTAAAGACATCTAAAGAAATGCTCAATATCCTTAATCATCAGAGAAATGCAAATCAAAACGACTCTGAGATACCACCTTACACCTGTCAGAATGGCTACAATCAAAAACACCAATGACAGTCAATGTTGGAGAGGATGTGGAACAAAGGGAACACTCCTCCACTGTTGGTGGGAATGCGAGCTTGTACAACCACTGTGGAAATCAGTATGGCGGTTTCTCAGAAAACTAGGAATTGAACTACCTCAAGACCCAGCAATACCACTCTTGGGCATATACCCAAAGGATGCTGATTCATACCACAAAGATACATGCTCAGCTATGTTCATAGCAGCACTAGTTGTAATAGCCAGAACCTGGAAACAACCTAGATGCCCGTCAACTGAAGAATGGATTAAAAAAATGTGGTACATATACACAATGGAGTACTACTCAGCAGAGAAAAACAATGAAAGCATGAAATTTGCAGGCAAATGGATGGAACTAGAAAATATCATCCTGAGTGAGGTAACCCAATCCCAGAAAGACAATCACGGTATGTACTCACTCATAAGTGGATTCTAGATATAAAATAAAGAACAATCAGACTATTAAAAAAAAAAAAAAAGGTGGATGGACTAATGGGTAAACTGTGGGACTCACTGTCACACCGCAGCTTCCAGAATGTGTTTCTTTGCATTTTTTTTGTTTGTTTGGTTGGTTGGTTTTTGGTTTTTCTTTTAAATTTTGTTTTGTTTTGGGGGGAGGGGGGATGGTCACATGGGGGAGGGGGGAAAGCGGGAATTCAAATCAAATATATGAAGACAACAAAAAAAAAAAAAAAAAAGAAAAAAAAAAAAAAAAAAAGATGATTAACTTCGTTCACTTGAACCGAATTTGAGATTGTGAAAGAAATTTACATGAAAACGTTCCCTTTAGAAGTTAGAAACATACCGATACTTCCGAGTGGTTTTATTTTTTGGTACCGGGGATGGAACTGTCCTTTTACTAAGGGCATACTGCTTTCATCCTTACTTCAAATACCATTCAAGGCTGGCTAGAGGTCAACTGAAACAGGCTGGAGAAAGTGTGTTGACTCCTTCATAGTCTAAAGCAGAGCTCTGGGGCCTGGAGACACAGCTCAACCACCAAGAGCTCATGCTGCTGTTGCAGCAGACCCGAGGTCAGTTTCCAGAACCTACATTTTGATGTTCTCAACCACCTCTCGCCCCAGCTCTGGTCTCAAAGGGCCATTTGCACTCATGTGCACATACTTACACACGTAATTCAAATTTTAAAATCCTTAGGGAAAAAATCAAAATAAAGATTTACAGGCATCAGGAAGGATGCTGTCTTAGGGTTTCTACTGCTGTGATGAAGCACCATGACCAAAAAGCAAGTTGGAGAGGAAAGGGTTTGTTCAGCTTACACTTCCTTCATCACCAAAGGAAGTCAGGACAGGAACTCAAAGAGGGCAGAAATCTGGAAGCAGGAGCTGATGCAGAGGCCATGGAGGGGTGCTGCTTAACTGGCTTCCTTCCCCTGGCTTGCTCAGCCTGCTTTCTTACAGAACCCAGGACCACCAGCCTAGGGATGGCACCACCCACCATGGGCTGGGCCTTCCCCATTGATCACTAATTGAGAAAAATATCTTACAGCTGGATCTCATGGAGGCATTTCTTCAGCTGAGGCTTCTTCCTCTCTGATGACTAGCTTGTGTCAAGTTGACACACACAACTAGCCAGTACAGGTGTCTACTAAGAAAAAGGGAGCTTTTCTTTCCCTTGATTGCTGGGGGATGTCTTTCTGTACGCTATGAATATATGTTGTTCCCATTGGTGAATAAATAAGCTACTTTGGCCTATGGCAAGGCAGCTTAGAGGCAGGCAGGAAATTCAAGGAGAGAGACAGGAAAGAGAAAGGTGGAGTCTGGGGAGAGACACCAGCCTGCTGCCCAAGGAGCAACATGCCAGCAGACCCGTAAAGCCACGGAACACATGACAAAATATAGATTAATAGAAATGGGTTCATTTAAGATATAAGAGCTGGCTAGCAAGAGGCCTGCCGTAGGCCATATAGTTTTAAATAATATTAAGCCTCTGAATGATTATTTTATAAGTGGCTGAGGGACTGCGGAGCTGGGTGGGACCAGAGAAACTTATGGCTACACTTGATAGCAATATGGAATGGAAGTCAAACAGAGATGGAGGAAGTGCCCAAGGTCCCAGTGTGAGAAAGCTGTAGAGGTTGCTACACATTTCCGCTGACTTTCTCACTCCTGGGCAGCCCCTAAAAACCCATTATCCAAACTGTGCCTAAGCCCCACTATACCGACCCAGTACTGTGTTGCATCCCGAGATGTTGGCTGGCATTTAAAAAGTATCTTCTTGCCTTCGGCTTCCTCGTCTGTCCAACCCAGGTTGGCTGATGAGATGGCCGTTTCAATAGGTGTTGTGGTCTAGATAAATAGCCTAGACTATTGTTCAGATGCTGAGATTCAAGAACTTGCACGGTCCCGACTGCCTGTAGGATTCCGGCAACACTAACAACTGATAGTTCGGTAAAGCCTGATGCTTCCCATCTTTAGCACACAGGACTCTTACTACTGCACAGTCTCTGTGGGCAGACAATGCTATTCCTATTTTATTATTGCTACTCCTCTTTTATTAACGGGGAAAATGAAGTTGAGAGAAGCTAAATTACTTGAATAACATCACAGGGCCAGAAACAGGACTCCAATCTTTTAATGATTTGCTAAAATTCTGTATCTTATTTGGCTTCCACTCAAAATTTGTTATTTTGGACCTATGAACCTAATGTTAAGCTTTGAAATAGGTTTCTCTTTTTATGTTTTCATGATAAAAAGTGGTTTGTTTCATTCTGCCTCTTAATACCATATCCTTACAACAAAACAAATACACATACATATATACGTGCATATACAGAGTGTTCATAGGTAGAATATAACACTAATTTTTTTCTAAAGTATTTTTGTTAAAATGAGCCATTATTTCAATATTATAAGGCTCTCAAACAAATAAAAATAGAACTACCATATGACCCAGCTACACAACTCCTAGGCAGGCACCTATTCAAAGGACTCCACATCCTCCTACAGAGATATTGCACATCCAATGTTTACTGTTGCTCCAGGCACAATAGCAAGGATTATAAACGGGATCAGCCTAGATGTCTATCAAAAAATGAATGGATAATAAAAAGGTAGTCCATGTACACAGTGGGATTTTATTCACCCACTAACAAAATTTAAATTATGAGACTTGCAGGAAAATGGATGGAACTGGAAAATACTATATTAACCGGGGTAACCCAGGCTAAGAAAGGCAAATATTACATGTTCTCCCTGTATGTGGATCCTAGCTTTGGAACTGTTATATATGTACATCTAGGAGGAAGTAAGTGGGCAAAGCCAGGAAGTTGCCCAAGAGGGGGGGGGGGGGGGGGAAGGAGGGAGGGAGGGGGGGAGGGTAATAGAACCTATGTGGTATGAAAGTAGACGCTGGATAACTGGAGCGGGAGGGCACCTGGTTGGGGAAGTGGGAGTGAAAGGGAGAACCCATTAAACCTAGGCAAGCACGGAAATGACATGAGAAAATCTGTTATTTCATAAGCTAATTGAAACAAACGAGCAAATAGGAATTTCACACAAAGACCTAGATTTCTGGGGTTTCTGTCTTCTTGGAAAACTCAGAACACCTGTCAACATTAGGTCCAGGCAATAGTCAGCCAGGGCAAAGAGGTAGCTGTCCCGACAGGCCAGGGAACTCACTAGCTCTCCAGGGACCACAGCTCCCCATTGGCTCCTGGGCATAGCAGAGTAGTCACCATTTGTCATGTTTCTCTTCGTGTGTGACAGCAGGTGTCTGTTTTTGTCTCTCTTCTGAAGTGAGAGGGATGTAGCAGACACAGAGGGGTGGGATTTTCCTGGCCCACGCCACTCAGTCCCCAGACTTCATCTAAGGCATTGTTGGCTCTAGGACACTGCTATTTCATACATCATTTGCGACTTGCCCTTAACTGTAGTGTGTGTTCTAATCTCAGAGATGTTTAACTGCCAAAGTAAATGTGTGTTTCTGAACGACAGGAGTCGTGCTATCTGTCCGACTTCCACAAGGATCTGAATCAGTGACCTTGCTTTAAATACACATTTCCAGTGTGTCTTGGGCCATGTAAGAACACCATTAGTTTGAAGACCCCTTCTTCAGTTCACTTACTTTGAGCTACACGCTTATCAGCAGCTGCTTTTCCTTTCTTTGTAACAGCCATAGCTGGGGCTTAAAATTTCATTCGAAATCAGCCCAGGCTCCATACACCACCTCCTCCCTGCCAGCCTTGAACTCAGCTTCACAGGCCTTTCTCAGTCGGCACTCACAACTGCCAGTCAGACATACCCAATCAATGGATGCTATTCCTTCTTCCAGACCTGCCTAGTAGAGTGCTGAGACACACGATAGGTCTCAGATCACAGTGAGCAGAAGAGGCCTGGAGCGGATCTCAGCCTTCCAGTTCCAAGGAGCAATATTTAAAATATTTAACAACTAGAAGATCAGGGGATCCACTCATCTGTGTTGGTGGCAACTATGCAAGAACAGGATTTGGAGGATCCTCAGTGTTCCAGCTAGTAACTTTTTGGTGCTGACTTGTGGGAAGATGTAGGGGGTCTAAGAGAAGAGGGTGTGTAGTAGACTATTTTAAGGTGTGTTACTTTTGTTTATATTGCATTTGTTTGACTCTGTGAAGCTGTGTTACTGTGCCTGTCTAAAACACCTGATGGTCTAATCAAGAAGTGACCAATAGCAAGGCAGGAGAAAGGATAGGCGGGGCTGGCAGGAGAGAGAATATATAGAGAGTAATCTAGGAGAGAGCTAGGAGCCAGAGAAGGAGAAGGACTCCAGGGGCCAGCCACCCAGCCACCCAGCCACCCAGCCACCCAGCCACCCAGCTACACAGCGAGCCACAGAGTCAGAGTAAGATTTACAGAAGTTAGAGAACAGGGGAAGCCCAGAGGTAAAAGGCAGTTGGAATAGGTTAAGGAAAGCTGGCAAGAAACTAAGCCAAGCTAAGGCCGGGCATTGATAATTAAGAATAAGCCTCCATGTGTGATTTATTTGGGAGCTGGGTGGTGGACCCCACAAAAGACCAAAGGCCAACCAACCACAATAAATTGGCGTACCAACTTGGGGCTCGAATTTCCATCTAGAGCCTGAGAAAGCTGAACAACAACAAAAAGGGACACGGCTCCTTTAAGAGTTTCAGCAGGACAGTTTCTGCTAAGTTTCTGTTAAGAACAAAAAACTAAGTAAAAACGCCTGTCGCAGTTCTAGAGCTCTAGGAAGGTTGACTGCAGTTTCCAGTCAGATAAACCTCCAAATGGCCTCGAGTTTCATGCTTGGTTTTCAAGACCAGGGGAAGTGGGCGGAGCCATCTGAGAGCCATGTGCACATGGAGAAACCAGGTGTAGGTTAGCAGTTTAAAAGTTTGCTTATGCTGTCAAAAAGACTAGAGTGACGCACTAAAGGAGGTCCAGATGGAAAAAAACCTCTAAACAGGTTACAATGTGTTTAACCATGTGCATAGGCTTAAGAAAGAAAGAAAAAGGGTATAGAGAGTCGTAGAAATAAATTGCTCAAAAATGGTCTTTAAAGAGAGTAAAAGTAATAAAAGGAAAAAAGCCATATAAAATGGGAGAGGAACAGGTAGTTTGGATTCTGTTTGTTATTGTGTTGATTTTGAATTTTTTGACTGTTAAGAAGCAAAAGACAGCTGCTAGGAAACATGAGATTGTGAAGTGGATTGCTAAATTGAACCAATCTAGACACTTCAGGGCTATCTTTAAAAAAATAAACCAAAAAATATAGTTTTCAAATGGAAATCAAAAATGCTTGGAGTTTTGTTCCCACAGGAGATGAGAGGCTGTGGATCCCTTCAGGGTTAATATGGATCAGGTTTGATCAGGCGAGACCTCCTGAGACTTGACAGGTGATATCAACAAAGGTTACTGCTGATCTTCCCAGGACTTGGACATTATCTCAAATTTTCTCTCTGGGGCCCTAGAGAATCTTTATCCACAGACAGCAGGAAGAAGTATGGAGAAAACTATGCCCACATTCCCAATAGTTGGGGGGTGTGGGTGGTTTTTGGTTATTTGATGGGTTATGGATGTTTGTTATCACTTAGGGGAATATAGTTTATTGATACAAATTTAAAGTTATTTTGTTACCCTGTGCATATGTTTCTACACTTGTTTAAAGAATTTTTGTATATCGAAAAGGTTTTGTTTTTTGTTTGTTTTTTTAAGGTTCTATTCTTGTTTAAGGTATTGTACCGATGCAGTTTATTTAAACATGTAAGGTAAAGTTCTAGTTTTTGCGTTAGACCCCGAAGAATGAGGGCAGGATCCTAACAATTGGAAAATAGCATAAGTAGTATATTATTACAATTTTAAAAAGAAGAAAATAAAACAGCAAACTATTGATAGGCAAATCTGGAAATTCTCTTTATGCCGGTCCCTGAGGGCAGGCAACTGTAAATGCCTGAATGCTAACATTGTCTCCTGTGCAATTAGTGGGCAGGAAGCATGGAGAAGTAACATACCTGGGCATGAAAAAAACATTGAAAATAAAGACATAAGAAGTTGTAGTTTTTTAATGCTATTATTTTAAACTATATAGGATAGTCAAGAAACATAGGTCGGTAGTTAGTCACTTAAACAATCAAATTTATAGATAGGTATGTTTTCTAGGTTAAATAAATATATTTTAGATAGATGGTCTTTTTTTTTTTTAGATTTATTTATTATGTATACAACATTCTGCCTCCATGTAACCTTGCAAGCCAGAAGAGGGCACCAGATCTTATTATTGATGGCTGTGAACCACCATGTGGGTGCCGGGAATTGAACTCAGGACCTCTGGAAGAGCAGTCAGTGCTCTTCACCTCTGAGCCATCTCTACAGCCCCTAGATAGGTGCTCTTTAAATATGTCAAAGAGCTATAGAATATGGCATTTAAAATGTTTTGTTAACTTAAGGTTTTTCATGACATCGAGACACATCTGTTCCTGGTAGTATCAATTTACTTCAGAGAAGATGATGGGCATTAAAGACATTCCATATGGAGTTTGCTTTTGTTGTGGCAAGATTAGCCACTAGGCAAAGAAACTGTTCTTGCCTTTGACTGCTGACAATGTGCTGTGCAGACTGGACATGCAGGACACACAGGAAATAGTCTGTTGAACTTTGCCAAAACAAGGCAAGACAGTCCTTCAAAATTCCTGCTTCACAGAAGAGTCTGCCAGATATTCTGTAGGACACAGAGGAAAGCGACTGATGAACATTGCCACAAGGCAGGACAGTCCAAAATTCCTGCTTCATAGAAAAGTCTGCCAGATACTCTAGGCTTGTAGGCTGAAGATGGATGCCCCAATGTTACAGAGGAACTTTGGGTGACTTTCCAGGTAGCCAAATGTCTCTGTTGTTAGATAATATTATTTCCTTTTGGGTCTTTGATGGAGTTGAAGACTAGATAGTTATAGTTGCAGTTTTTCTTAGTTATGATAGAAAGTAAGCTAGGTGTAAAACTTTGGATTCACTAAGATAGGATAGACAGTGCATTGTTTTCTCTGACTATGCCAACTACAAATGGACAAAATATAGTGAATGCAATCCTTACTTGATAATTGTTATTGTATATAGTTTTACTATGCTTAAGTTAAAACCTTTCACTTTTATTTGGACAAAAAAGGGGAAATATAGTAGAATATTTAAAGGTGTGTTACTTTTATTCATGTTGCATTTGTTTAACTCTGTGAAGCTGTATTTCTGTGCCTGTCTAAAACATCTGATGGGCTAATCAAGAACTGACCAATAGCAAGGCAGGAGAAAGGATAGGCGGGGCTGGCAGGAGAGAGAATATGTAGAGGAAGAAATCTAGGAGGAGAGATCTAGGAGCCAGAGAAGAAGGACTCCAGGGGCCAGCCACCCAGCTACACAGCGAGCCACAGAGCAAGAGTAAGATTTACAGAAGTCAGAGAACAGGAGAGGCCCAGAGGCAAAAGGTAGTTGGAATAAGTTAAGGAAAGCTGGCAGGAAAATAAGCCAGGCTAAGGCAGGGCATTGATAATTAAGAATAAGCTTCCATGTGTGATTTACTGGGGAGCTGGGTGGCGAGCCCCCCAAAAGACCAAAGACCAACCAACAACAATAAGGGCAGGCATCCTCAGGGCAAGAGCTCTTAAGAAATAACTATCATGATTGTGTCAGAGTATATGAGCTAAAACAACAACAACAAAAAAAAACCTGACCCAGATAAAGATACGGCATTGGGAAATACCACAGACAAACACAAAACACTGAGGCTAAGTAAAAATGAAACAGAAACTGTGATTAAACCCACAGTAACTCCAGAAACTAAAGGAATAATTTAAAATATTTACACAAGCTGAAGTTCAGGCCCAGGTAGTTCCAGTGGTGAATTCTACCAAGCCATAAAAAAGGAAGCAAAATCAGACTCACACACTGTGGAGCATTTTGAAAAGCACTATATGAAGTTATAGACACATGAGATGCAGCAAATCAATATCTTTCTGTACGTGTATACTGAACCTCAGATGTAGCAACATAAAGGACCATATACTGTGGCCAAAAAGGTTTATTAAGAGAATGGAAAGTTGGATTAATGTATGATGCCAGGCAGTGGTGGTGCATGCCTTTAATCCCAGCACTTGGGAGGCAGAGGTAGGCAGATCTCTGTGAGTTCAAAGCCAGCCTGGTCTACAGAGTAAGTTCTAGGATAGCTAGGGCTACACAGAGAAACCCTGTCTCAAAAAAAACAAAAAACCAAACAAAAAAAAAATTATGTGGGAATAGAGTATGTGTGTGCGTGGTAGATGTGTAAGTATTTGTGTGAATGTGTATACTTTATGTGTGTGTGTGTGTGTGTGTGTGTGTGTGTGTGCGCGCGCGCATATGGAGGGCAGAGATTGATGCTCTGTGTCTTCCTGAATCACTTTCCACCTTATTTTTTGAGACAGGATCTCTCCTGGACTTCAAACCAGTTGACCAGTGATTGAAGGATCCATTTGTGTCCCCTTGCCCAGCTCTGGGAATATACGGGGAGCTACCACAGCCAGCCTTTTACATGTGTGCTGGGGATCCGAACTCAGGTCCTTATGCTTGCATGGGAAGCACTTTGCCAACCGAGTCAGTCTCTCTGTCTCTTTGAGCACCCCCTTACCCCCAGGTCCAGTCAAGCCTCAACAATCCCCCTGCCTGTATCTCCCATGTACTGAGAACATGGGCATCTGCCATCACACCCGACAAGCTAACATGGCAACTGAATGCTTTCCTCTTACGACAGGAAACAAGAAAAGGATGTTTTCTCTCAACACTTGTACTTAAGATTGTATTCCAGTCAGAGTAACTAGGCAAGACAATTAAAAGCATGCGGATTGGAAAGGAAGAAACAAATTTATCATGGCATGATCCCGTATGTAGAAGCCTAAGGAATCCAGGGACAAGGAATAATAAAACTCCTATTAGCCCTGCTAAACACATTCAGTAAGCCCAAAGGATACAACAGAAATAAGTTACATTCCTTCTCTCTTCCATTGTTTCTATTCCTACTTTTTTATTAGTTGTATATTTGTTTGTTAAAACAGTATGTCCTTATACAGCCCTGGCTGGCCTGGAACGAAACTCCGTCCAGCAGGCTGGACTTGAACTTGTATTGATCCTCACATCTGGCTCCCAAGTGCTGGATTACAGGTATGCACCACCACGCCACGGGCGTGTTTCTTTCTTTCTCCCTCCTCTCCTCCATCTTCTGTGGTGTGTGCAGCTCCGTGTGCTCCTGGAGGTCAGAGGTCAGCCTCAGGTGTCACTCCTCAGAGTTACCCACACTGTTTTTCATTGTTGTTTGTCTTGAGACATGATCTCTCATCGGGACCTGAACTGTGCCTCAGACTCCTGAGTGCTAGGACTGCCCCAGAATGCCTGGCTTCAAAAATTATATTTATATACGTTAACAATATATAACCCGAAAATGAAATTAAGGAAACCTGACTATTAACAATAGCAAAACAACAAACAAAAGCCACCGTATGAATACATGTAATGAAATCAGAATATCATGGTTTGAATCTGAAACGATTCCCATGGGTTCATATTTGAATGCTAGGTCCCCAGGCTGTGGAACTATTTTGAAGACTGAGTTTTTAGACGGTGGGTGTGGTGTGGGTGGCAGAAGTAGGCCACCAAGGGGTGGGGCTTTAAGCCTATAACCACCCTGGATTCCAGCCTGTTTTCTCTGCTTCCGGTCTGCTGCCCTGTGGAGAGTCCCTTCGTGTTCCTGTTTCCTCTGCTGCAATGGGCTAAAACCACGACCCCAATGGGCAAACCCCTTTAATCTTTTAAGTTGTTTCCGTCAGGCTCTTAGTTATTGCTACGTGAGAGTAACTAATACAAGACATGCACCGAAAACGAAGGAAATTACAGAAAGCTTAGCTATATGGAGAAACACTCACTCCACAGTCCTGGATGGGAGGTTTCACAGTGTCTGCACACTGAGCTGTAGATCTGAAACAATTCCTATCAAAATATTCATGGTTTCTTTTCTCTGCAGAAATTGAAAATTTTGTACTTAAATTCATATGGAAATGTAAGAAACTCAAGCTAGCTTAAACAATCCTTAAAAAAGGAGAAAGTGAGGTAATTCATACTTGTAATTTTAAAAGTTACTATTAATATAAAAACTATAAAATGTCAGCCAGGAGCCAGGCACAGTGGCGGTGGCACTCGCCTTTAATCTCAGCACTCGGGAGGCAGAGGCGGGTGAATCTCTGTGAATTTGAGGCCAGCCTGGTCTACAGAGTGAGTTCGGTGGGACAGACAGGGCAGTTACACAGAGAAACCCTATCTCGAAACAAAACAAAACAAGAGTCAGCTAGGCATGGTAGCACAAACCTGTGATAGCAAAACTTGGGAAACTAACTCAGGAGGACCATGAGTGTACGCTCAGCCTGGACCATATAAAAAACCCTGTCCCAAGCAGGCAAGCAAAAAAAAAAAAAAAAAAAAAAGTCCAAAATAAAACAAGAGGTCCTAACAGCCATAGTAATCAAAAACTGCTAAAGAAGCAAAATGCCGGTTCTGCGTTCTCACGCTGTTGTGACCAGCATGATGACTGTGGAAAAAGATGTCCTAGATCCTCAACATTTGCTGGCGGAGTGGATAGTATGTCCTCATCAGGTAAACAATGGTCATTATGTCAGATGATTAGGTGAGTCAGCTTTTGATTGTGGTAACCACTATGTAAGCTGCAGGTATATCAAAACAGCTTTTGAGGAAGGCAGCAACAAACAGGCCAAACTGGATGGGGACAGGCCCATGAGGCCCCAATACTACACAAAGAACTACAGGCAACTGAGGAACGCTGCGGGCGGGAGAGGAAGAGCATATCAATCAATTGGTAGTCCAGGGCCAAACAGTCAGCCCTGAAAATATACAGACGTTATATGGACTCGACAGGTTTTATATATATATATATGTGTGTGTGTGTGTGTGTGTGTGTGTGTGTGTGTGTGTGTGTGTACATATATATAACATTTTCATATACACATGCAATAACAATGAAAAAAGGGCCACACATATGAAGGAGAACAATAAGGGATGTATGGGAGGCTTTTGAGGGAGGAAAGGCAAAGGAGAAATATTCTGATTAAAATACAATCTTAAAAATAAAGAACAGGGGCTGGAGAGATGGCTCAGAGGTTAAGAGCACTGCTTGCTCCACCAAAGGTCCTGAGTTCAATTCCCAGCAACCACATGGTGGCTCACAACCATCTGTAATGAGATCTGGTGCCCCCTTCTGGCCTGCAGGGATATGTGCAGACAGAACACTGTATATGTAATAAATAAATCTTTAAGAATGAATCCAGTGGGAATAAAAATAAAAATAAAATAAAAATCATCTTTACCGTTCAAATTATACCACAACTACTACACCTGACAATATACATCCATAGTGCCAAGTTAAAATTGTTCAATGCCTTTCGAAGGCCACAAGGAAATGTATCAGGATTTATGTAAACCAGCAAGGGTAGAGAAAGATACCTAAGCAAAATGTCTCAAGAGACTTGGCGGCAGATCTGTATGGCAATTCATTACTGAGCTCCGGCCTGTGCCCTGGTGCAATCTTAAGCCGCAATGCTAGTTTTCACCCTGAAAATCCACAAC
>CABHPP010113988.1:0-14754 GCA_902168425.1 Peromyscus attwateri
GGTGGTGGTGGTGGTGGTGGAGGTGGTGGTGGTGGTGGTGGTGGTGATGGAGGTGGTGGTGGTGGTGGTGGAGGTGGTGGAGGTGGTGGTGGTGGTGGTGGTGGTGGTGGTGGTGGTGGTGGTGAGTGTACACCTTTAATTCCAACACTAGGGAGGCACAGGCAGGAGGATCTCTGGAGTTCAAGGCCAGCCTGTCAATAAATTGAGTTTCAGGATAGCCAGAGCTGTTACACAGAGCTGTTACACAGGTGGTTGTTGTTTGAACCTGTTATATTTTCAGATAATTTCTTATGAAATAACGAACATACTCTCACTTTGTCCCTCGGGTTATTACTTTCTCAGTGTTTCCCAAAGACTGGTATATGGAGACAGCACAGTGTCTCGGTCTTGGAAGATGGGTTCCTCTGGGAAACGCTTAGGCTGTGGATCTCCACCCTCACGAGAGAATTAGGCAACTATAAAAGCATTTGGGGAATGGGCTCCTTATCGCCACGCCATGGGAGGGCACAGGAAGGGGGCCCTCCAGATGCTATCACCTTCATTCTGGACTTTCCAGAATCCAGAAATATGAGAAACAATTTTTTTTTTTGAGAAACCAATTTCTATCCCTAGCTCTTCTTCAGCAGAGCAGACTAGGCTTCGCTTGCCCACTTCTTTGGACAATACCCATCTAGCCCTCCCCAGCTGTGTTCCCCCTGGGCTGGGTCACAGTCTGTGTAATGTTCTTCTCATTCAGCTCTCCCAGGCAGGCTGCCCTACTAACCTAAATGCCCCTTTTAGCCCAGTCACTCTTCAGTACTCCACCCTGGGCCTCACTGTCCCCTTCCTCTGGCCACACATGCCTCCTTTTCTCTGCTCTACTTAACACCTTCAAGAGTGAATTTCGCAGGGAAGGAAGAGGAGACAAAAGAGAAAGAGGAGCAGCAGAAAAAGAACATGGAAGAAGAAAAGGAATGTATGGCCTCCTGCCTATCCAGCTCTTCCTTAAATCGTCCAGGAGCGTTCAGAGCAAAGTCATCATCCACAATACTTGAATTGCTCATTCCCTAAAAGCTGTTTTCTTGTGACCGTCACTGTGTCTCCCTTAGTAGATACCTTATTAAAGGCAGTTGCAAGCAATGGTAAAGTTGCTTATTTCATTGCCACATACTATAATTTGCAAGCTTCCATCCCAAAATGATTATCATGTTAGTTATATATCAGTGCACAGCAAATTTCCTACCCCTTGGTGACTTGGGGGAACACATACTTGTTATCTCACAGTATGGGTGGGTTGTCTATGTCATCCATGCCAGGGTCTTTTGTAAGGTGACAGTCGGTTCAGTTGTGACAGTGATCTCATTTGAGCACTTGGCTGGGGAAGGAGCCATGTTCAAGCAGGGTTCTTGACAGAATTCACCTGCTTATGAAGTGTTGGTCAATGATCACTCATAGGGATGTGGAGCAATTGATTGTGGGAGTGCAAACTTGATTATGGAAATCAATATGGCCGTTTCTCAGAAAATTGGGAATCAATCTACCTCAAGACCCAGCTATACCACTCTTGGGCATATACCCAACAGACATTCCATCCTACCAGAAGGACACTTGCTTAACCATGTTCACTGTGGCTTTATTCTTAATAGCCAGAAACTAGAAACAACCTAGAAACCAGATGCCCCTCTACAGAAGAATGTATAAAGAAAATGTGGTACATTTACACATGGAGCATTCTCAGCTCTTAAAAAACGAGACACTAAGGGTTGGGGATTTAGCTCAGTGGTAGAGCGCTTGCCTAGCAAGCACAAGGCCCCGGGTTTGGTCCTCAGCCCCAGGGGGGAAAAAAAAAACTAGTAAATCTTTTGCCAGGCGGTGGTGGTGCACACCTTTAATCCCAGCACTCAGGAGGCAGAGCCAGGTGGATCGCTGTGAGTTTGAGGCCAGCCTGGTCTACAGAGTGAGATCCAGGACAGGCACCAAAGCTACACAGAGAAACCCTGTCTCGAAAAACCAAAAAAAGAAAAAAAAAAAATAACACCATGAAATTCACAGGCAAATAGATGGAATTAGTAAAAAAAAAAAAACAAAACCCTGAGTGAGGTAACCCAGACCCAGAAAGACAAACATGGTATGTACTCACTTATAGGTATATATTAGCTGTTAAGTAAATGATAACCAGGCTGCAATTGTTAGACCCAAAGAAGTTAAAGAGGAGGGGTCTAGAGGCAATGTACAGATCTGGGAAGGGGAAATAGAATAGACTTCATGGTACACTAAAGCAGGTGGGGACAGGAGCAGGAGTGATCAGGTTGGGGGTAGATGGAGGGAGAGAGTGCGGGGAGAGATGGCTGGAATTGGGGGGCATTTGGAGAGTGGTGTGGAAACCTTGTGCAGTGGACACTTCCTGGAATCTATGAAGGTGATCCTAATCAGGATTCCTAGTAATGGAGGTTATGGAGTCTCAGCTGGCCATCTCTTGTAGCCAGGCAAAGCTTCCAGTGGTGGGTCTGAGTTTCATTCAGTTGAGTTGTTGGCCAAGGCAGTCCCATGGAAATCCCCAAACAGCCAGGCTGATGCTGAAATAAATGGTGGCTCTCTGCAAACTGACGGCAGGGCCCCATTGCTGAGAACAACACCCACACAACTCATTGAGCATGGAGAAGTTGACCTGGTGCCTACATGGTACACGGAGCCTTTACCCTACATTGCAGTCTCTTTGGTGCATGGGAAGGTCCTCTGCAGGCTACTGAAAGAGAAATGTGGACACCAACCCAGCCACAAAACCTTTGACCTACAGTCTGTCCTGCCTGCAAGATATGCTAGGGCAATGGTGGCCCAGAACTTGTGGGAGTCGCCAACCAATGTCTGACTTGACTTAAGGCTCACTCCATGAGATAGAACCCACACCTGACACTGCTTGGGGAACCAAGAACCAGAGACTAGATAGCTCAAGGGGGAAGAGGTACTGGGCTATGGTGGTACTTTCCTTTAATCCCAGCACTCACGAGGCAGAGGCAGGCGGATCTCTGAGTGTGATGCCAGCCTGGGCTACAGAGTGAGTTCCAGGACAGCCAGGGCTACACAGAGAAACTCTGTCTCAAAAAAACAAATGAAAAACCAATGAGGTGATTCCTAATGATATTCTGCTTTACTCCTAGATCAGTGCCTCATCCAGTCATGAGAGAGGCTTCCTATGGCAGCAGATGGCAGCAGATGCAGAGACCCACAGCCAGACATTATACGGAAAGAGAGTCTAAATGGGACATCTCTATTAAATCCCTTCCCTCAACGCTCAGGGAATCCCATGGAAGAGGTGGAAAGATTGTAAGAGCCAGAGAGGATGGAGGACACCAGGAGAACAAAGCCCTCTGAATCAACTAAGCAAGGTGCATAAGAACTCACAGAGACTGAAGCGGCAAGCACAGGGCGGACATGGGTCTGCACCAGCTCCTCTGTGTATATATTATAGCTATCAGCTTAGTGTTTTAATGGACTCCTGACTATGAGAACAAGTGTGTCTCTGACTCTTGTGCCTACTCTTGGGACTCTTTTCCTCCTGTTGATTTGCCATGTCCAACTTTAATATGATAGTTTTTGTTTCATATTTTATTTTATTGTATTTTGTCATGTTTGGTTATCTCTTATAAGCCTGTTCTTTTCTAATGAGAGACAAAAAGGGAGTGGATCCGGAGGGGAGGAGTGGTGGGAAGGAATTGGGAGGAGTGGAGGGAGGGGAAACTATAATCAGGATATACTGCGTGAGCAAAGAATCTATTTTTAATAAAAAATAATCATCACTCTCAGCTCCTGGACATCCGGAACTTCTCAGTGGGCCACCTTGTTCCGTCAACATGTGCAAGCAGCCAGGAGTGATGGCTCAGGCTTATAATCCCAGCACTTGGGAAATAGAGGCAACAGAATCAGGAGTTCAAGGCCAGCCTGAGCTATATGAGACCCCATCTCAAAAAGAGGGAGGGGCAGAAGAACAAGATGATACAAACATAGAAAGCAGAAGAGGAAGACAAAAGCCATAGTTGTTTTTTGTTTTTAAGATTTATTTATTTATTATGTATATAGTGTTCTATCTACATGTTTGCCTGCAGGCCAGAAGAGGGCATCAGATCTCATTATAGATGATTGTGAGCCATCATGTGGTTGCTGGGAATTGAACCTCTGGAAGAACAGTCGATGCTCTTAACCTCTAAGCCATCTCTCCAGGCCGCCATAGCATTTTGTAAGGAAGTGATATTTTGTCGCTTCTGTCCTATTCAATAGTGTGTTAGAAGCCAGTCACTGGGTCTGAACTACAGAAGAGCATGGAGACCAATAGGCACAATCTTAAGAGTCACAATGAAAACTACCCACCACATTACTCTCCACCCTCCCTGGAGAGGATGATTTCCCCTCAGTGCTTCGTATAAACTGCTATTATATTTAAAGTTCTTGACTGCAAAATTTAAAACTACCTCTAATTCATGTGTGCAAAAATAATCTAAAAGATAAGGCTTGGATTGGGCATGATGGCGCACACCTTTAATCCCAGCACTCAGGAGGCAGAGGCTGGTAGATCTCTGTGAGTTCAAGACCAGCCTCGTCTAAAGAGTGAGTTCCAGGATAGGCTCCAAAAGCTACACAGAGAAATCCTGTCTCAAAAACCGGAAGAAAAAAAAAAAAAGGCTTGGAGTTCTAAAAAGTTCTTTTTTGTTTGTTTGGTTTTTTTTTGTTTGTTTGTTTTTGTTTTTTTGTTTTTCGAGACAGGATTTCTCTGTGTAGCTTTGTGCCTTTCCTGGAACTCACTTGGTAGCCCAGGCTGGGTTCAAACTCACAGAGATCCACCTGGCTCTTCCTCCCAAGTGCTGGGATTAAAGGAGTGTGCCATCACTGCCCGGCAAAAGTTCTTTTTTTAAGATTTTGTTTTTTGTAGGTGGCACAGGCCTTTAATCCCAGCACTCAGGAGGCAGAGGCAGGCAGATCTCTGTGAGTTTGAGCCCAGCCTGGTCTACAGAGCGAGTTCCAGGACAGCTAGGGCTACATGGAAAAAACAGAAACCTTGTCTCAAACAACAAAAAAGTTTTTGTTATTTTTATTTGTGTGTGTGTGTGTGTGTGTGTGTGTGTGTGTGTGCACACGCCACATATATGTAGGTACCCATGGAAGCCAGAAGAGAGTCAGATCCCCTGAAACTGAAGTTACAGGAGTCTATAAGCTCCCTGACGTGGGTGCTGGGACCCAAACCCTCTGGAGGGACAGCAAATGTTTTAAAT
The DNA here is from genome assembly GCA_902168425.1 of Peromyscus attwateri. Classification (NCBI taxonomy): domain Eukaryota; kingdom Metazoa; phylum Chordata; class Mammalia; order Rodentia; family Cricetidae; genus Peromyscus; species Peromyscus attwateri. Next base: position 5,244 of record CABHPP010113988.1, read on the forward strand.
CACTGAACCATTTCTCAAGCATGCTAAAAGTTGTAAACGGTTCTTTAAAAGTTCTTGATATTCTTGGGTTGGGGATTTAGCTCAGTGGTAGAGCGCTTGCCTAGCAAGCGCAAGGCCCTGGGTTTGGTCCTCAGCTCTGAAATAAAAAAGAAAAAGAAAAAGAAAAAAAAGTTCTTGATATTCTCAAAACAGCCACCAAGTATACATGTGAATTCTTTGACTGGATGAGTCCGAGGATAAATTCATAAATCAATTAGATCTCTAATCATTGATGTTATCTGGTGGTATATTCAGCTTTAGAAACCCTTAGATGCTGGAGCCCATTACCATGAAGTTGTTTTTAAAAATAGAACATGAGAGGTAGGGAGACAGCAGAGACAGTAAAGTCCTTGCCTTGCAAGCATGAGGTCTCAGTTTGATCCCCAAACCCATGTTCTTTTGTTTGGTTGGTTGTTTGGTTTAAAAAGAAAAAAGAAAAGAAAAGCCAGGCATATTGACATACTTTTGATCCCAGGCTGGGGAGAGAGAGAGACAGGCAGAACTTGGGTCTTGCTGGCCAGCCAGCCTACTAGGCAAGTTCTCTGCCAGAGAGACCTTGTCTCAAAAAACGAACAAACAAGAACTAGGCAATTCCTGTGAGAAACACATGAAATTGGCCTCCACATGCTCACCAAACACGTGCATGCATACACACACACACACACACACACACACACACACACCCTACTTATTATCTGCACACACACACCCTGCTTATTATCTGTATACACATACCCTACTTACTATCTGCACACACATAAACAGGACTGTTAATCAATTGAAGATTTAACAATGGGATTTTTTTAAAAAGAGAATTAGAGAAGAAAGGTTTCCTAGAAGGCACTGGACACACCAAAGAGATCGATGGCTCTGCCAATCCTATAAAGTTGAGAACTCATCAAGTTTAATACTGTGCAAACATCCTTGCGAGGCTTGGTGACTTATGAGAATAACAATCACGTTATTCTTTGTTCCTGAAGATGACTGAGCTCTGCTTGGCAGTTCTTGCTGGAATCTCCTAGGCGGTTGTCAAATCCCCTAAAGGCTCACTCTGAAGCTGGATCCAGAACCAGAGATTCAGCTGAACCCATGTGGCCACCACATGAGAGTTAGATTCCAGGAATTGGTTTCCCAGGAGGGGGAGTCAGGCAGAAGCAGTTCTGCCTCTAGGACCCAGTCTCAGGAATCAGGCTGCTGTGCTCCTCTGTGTTTGGTTAGGAGCAAATTATAAGGGACAACCTATATTCAAGAAAGAAGGAGTTAAATTCCCCTCCCCCTCTGCCGCTCCCCCCCCCCTTTCCAGTGTCTCACTATACAATCCAATCTAGTCTTAGGACAGGCAATCTTCCTGTCTCAGTCTCCCCAGTGTTAGAATTATAGATGTACATCACCATACCATCTTGGATTCCACTCCTTGTGGGTGGAATCTTCAGGAATATATGGGCACGTTTCATTTGTTTGTTTGTGTTTTGTTTTTTTTTTTAACTATCAGAGTAGTATTGATTTGATTGTCCTATGCAAGCAAAGTCTTCTGGGTAAACGCGTGGCAACTGAAAATGGGCAGACTTTATTTTATTGCACTTGGCAAATAATGTGTTATTTACAAATTGAAAATTATAGCAACTGTGTATAGAGCAAGTCTATGGTGCCCTTTTCCTAATAGGCCAAGTGATTAAGGCATTTTTCTTTTCACAAGTAATACACTGTAGTATGGTGCAAACAAAACTTTTAGGAGCATTGGGAAAGCAAAAATGCCATGTGACTTGGTTTATTCATTTTAATGCAGTGCTGCGGGGGTTGAACCCACCATATCTCTGAAGTATGCATAATGAGGAGGACACACACTAACTCCAGTAGAGCCTGGCATGAGAATGGCCTCCGGGCACGGCGTGGTCCAGGGCATGGAACAAAAAAGCTTATTTCCTAAACCCAGGGCTGGATGTCTCCCAAACACTCAACTCGCTGGCTGCCCTGGGAGACAGACTCCTCAGATGGTGTTGTCTGACCTGACATGAGCAGAGGGATTTAAATGTGGACAGACCTGTTTCCAAGCCCGGTTCTACCACCCACCAACACTTCAGCTTGGATGAGTTACTCCCTATCTCTTGAGGGATCCTATCTGTCAGGGACCTGGCAGAGAACAGATGACACACTCGATTGGGTAATCTGAGCAGAGTGTCATATGTAATAAAGGCACTATTCACAAAGGTGAAGGGAAGGTGTAGAGTAACCACCAGGGAGGACGCAGTTCTGTGGGACTCAGAACTAAGGACAAAAGGGCTGCCGTCTCCCCTGAGCCCATGGGAGCCAAAAAGAAGAGTGGCTTTCAGAACCTGGAAACAGAGAGGCTGTGTGAGGACCCACCAGGTGGAAACAGAACATTTGGGTGGTGCTCACAGCAGTTGGGGGAGGGAGATCTGCAGGGAGAGCTAGGGAGCATGCCCTGTTTTCCACCTGTCCCCTCATTCTGAGGCTCCTCCTTGGCAGTACCCAAGGGAAGGTCACCGAGGGAGCATTTTGAGGCTGTTTCAATAACTCAGCCTCTAGAGGGGAGGAAAGCCAATGATCTAGGAGCAGAGAAGATACTCTGAACAGATTATACACGCAAGCACGTGCTCACCACCCCCACCCCCACCCCGCCCCAGGTTCATAAAACTGCTTGGCCCAGAGAAGACACTCAGTAAGCCTTAGTTCCAACTCCCTGTTCAAATCTTTGCTTAGAGAGAGCCATGCAAAGAGAAGGAATGGAAATGCTTCCCAAACAGCATTTAACAAGCATGCTGCGAAATCTTGGGTTCAATTTCCAGCAAAGGAGAAAAAAAGAAAAAACAAAGATAAAAAACCATATCCACGCCGGGGCGGTGGTGGCGCACACCTTTAATCCCAGCACTTGGGCGGCAGAGGCAGGCGGATCTCTGTGAGTTCAAGGCCAGCCTGGTCTACAGAGCAAGATCCAGGACAGGCACCAAAACTACACAGAGAAACCCTGTCTCGAAAAACCAAAAATAAACAAACAAACCAATAAACAAACAAATAAATAAATACCATATCCTCATGTGTGGTTTTGTTTGTTTTGTTTTGTCTTTGAGACACGGTCCTGGATGGCCTGAAATTTGATAGGTAGACCAGGCTGGCCTATGCCTCCCAAGTGGTACAATTAAAAGCTTGCACCAACATACACAACATAGCTTGGCCTTATGCAAATCCCTTTCAGGGAACCTGTCATTTGCCTACAGGAAAGAAGAGGACAGTCAAAGGCAGACAGTCATGATGCCAGAGACTGTACCCGGACCGAGCCTGGGCAAGCCACATGCTCTACCAATGAGCTGCATTCCCAGTCCTGGCGGTTGGTTAATACATAAGAAAAGAGGAGGATTCAAGGTATTTCTATCAAACCACTATTACAATAAATAATAATTTCCACTCAAATTTCATAAATTTGTGCAAGATTCCAACAACCGGACAGCACATTTTCTTCTCCATTACTGGATTCAAACCCAGGGCCTTACACGTGCCAAGCAGGTTACTAAGCGATATCCCAGCCCCAAGGCACCTACTTGCTTTCTTTCTTTCTTTCTTTCTTTTTTTTTTTGTGTGTGTTTTTGTTTTTGTTTTTCGAGACAGGGTTTCTCTGTGTAGCTTTGCACCTTTCCTGGAACTCGCTTGGTAGCCCAGACTGGCCTCGAACTCACACAGAGATCGGCCTGGCTCTGCCTCCCAAGTGCTGGGATTAAAGGTGTGCGCCACCACCGCCCGGCGGCACCTGCTTTTAAAGATTTATTTTTTTTAAAGATACAATTTTTTAAATCACGTATATCTATGTGGGAGTATGTCCACATATACAGGTGCCTGCAGAGGCCAGAGATGTTGGATAGCCCTGGAGCTGGAGTTACAGGTGGTTGTGAGCCACCTGACATGGAAGCTGGGAATTGAACTTGGGTCCTCTGGGAGAGAAGTACCTGCCACCTCTTCTGCCTGAGGACACCTGCTTTTAATCACCCTTTCTTGTAATTCATCTGTGAAAATATAGGGGAAACTAAAATCTGTTTCTGTTATCCTCTCACAAGACAAACACCAAATGCCTGAGGGGTTTTCCCTCCATACCAAATAAAAAATCAGTTCTTGGGCAAGAGAGATGGCTCAGTTGGTAAGGATGCTTGCACCATAAGCCTGAGGGCCTGAGTTCAATCCACACAACCCAGGTAAAGGTGGAAGGTAAGAGCTAACTCCATAGAGGATGCTGTGCATGTGTGCCCACACATGCATCATACAAGGTTCACACACACACACACACACACACACACACACACACACACACACACAAATAGATAAAGTTTAAAATCTTTTAAATTAGTTCTGCAATGGACACCAGCTGGGTTTTTCTCCCTCATTCAGTTCAATTCAGCCATAGCTTGTGATTCAAGTCCCTAAGCCTGTCCTCAAACTTCAAATGATAGGAACAAGGCCAACTTTCAGAACTTCTGATTGATTTCCATAAACTGAGGTTCCCATGAGCCATTCCTTGGGTTTGATTAATCTGCTAGAGCAGCTGACAGAAGGGAGAGAAACACATTTACTGTAGATCATAAAGACTGTTATAAAGGATACAGATGAAGATGTTCATGGAGTGAAGTAAGGGTGGGAAGCTTGCAAACCCTCTCCAGGCGTCCCACCCTGTTGTTTGTTTTTGCTCTTTTAGGGGACCCACCACCAGCTCCTAAATAAAGTAACACAAAAGCTTATTCTTATTTATAAATGTCCGGCCTTAGCTTGGCTTGTTTATGCCAGCTTTCCTTAATTTATCCCATCTACTTTTACCTCTGGGCTTTTCTCATTCTCTTACTTCTGTATCTTTTACTTCTGTAAGTCTTATTCTTACTCCATGGCTTGCTGTATAGCTGAGTGGCTGACCCCTGGGTCCTCCTCTTTCTCTGGCTACTTCTTCCCAGATTTCTCCTTCCATATATCCTCTTTGTCTGTCAGCCCTGCCTATCCTTTCTCCTGCTTGCTATTGGCCGTTCAGTTCTTTATTAGAAGATCATCAGGTGTTTTAGACAGGCACAGTAACACAACTTCATAGAGTTAAACAAATGCAACATAAACAAAAGTAACACACCTTATAATAATATTCACCAACACCACCTTCAAAGGATCACCACACAGTCTTCTACCTGCATGTTCTCTGATTTTCTATGGAAGCTTCATTGCACAGACATGATTTGTTAAATCACAAGTCATCAGCAATTCACTTCCTTCAGTCCCTCCTCTTCTGGAGACTGGGAGGGGGATGGGTAGAGCTGAAAAATCCCAACCCACTAGTCCTGCCTTGGTTTCTGGTAACCAATGTCCATCCATAAATTGGATTATCTAGGGGCTGGGGGCCAGAGTAAACTCATTAGCATACAAAATGATGCTTGATAATTCCAAGATTCCAAGGGTTTTTTTGTTTTTGTTTTTGTTTTTTGTTTGTTGGTTTGTTTGGTTTTTTGTTTTTTTTTTGTTTTTTTTTGTTTTTTTTTTTGATTCCAAGCATTTTAAGGAGAGACGATGCTAAGAAAGGAAGGCAAAGACAAAACATGGGTTTTACCATTTCACACCATTTGAGGATTTGGAAGAAATTTCATAATTACTAAGGTTTTTTGCCTGATAAAAAATGAGAACTGGTTGTTGTAGAATATCATTTTAAGATGTGTTACAATTATTTATGCCATGGAACATTTATTTAATGATGCAAAGATGTGTTGCATTCTTTTATGTTGCATTTGCTTAACTGTGAAGCTGTGTTACTTTGCCTGTCTACAACACTGAATGGTTTATAAAGAGGTGAACAGCCAACAGCAAGGCAGGAGAAAGGATAGGTGGGGCTGGCAGGCAGAGAGAATAAATAGGAGGAGAAATCTGGCAGGAAAAGAAAAAAGAGCAAGAGAACAAGGAGAGGAGGATGCTAGGGGCCAGCCACCCAGCCACACAGCCACACAGCCACACAGCCAGTCACGGAGGAAATGTGAAAGTAAGATATACAGAAGTAGGAAAAGGAAAAGCCCAGAGGCAAAAGGTAGATGGGATAATTTAAAGTTAAGAAAAGCTGGCAAGAAACAAGCCAATCTAAGGTCAGGCATTTATAAGTAAGAATAAGCCTCCATGTATTTATTTGGTAGCTGGGTGGTGGGCCCCCCAAAAGAGCAAAACAAACAACTACAACTGATATTTGGCTGTCACCCATCAGCCGACCTCAAGAAGTGTATGCTTCACTTTCGATCTTCCCTTTGGAAATTAGAAATATAAGGACACAGATGGACTTTTCATGAAGAAAATTACCTACAATCTTATATCCTAACACAGCCACTTTTGGAGGGTGATATTTTTTGGCTTTTGATCATGTAAGTTGATCTCATTATATAGTTGTAGGTAATTTTCTCTACTTGTGTTGTTAGTAGTTCTGTATGATGGAAGAAGGGATCTGATCTCTCTCCTGCCCATTTTGTTAGTTATTAGTTAGTTGTTAGTTACCTATCTAGTTAGTTAGTTGGTAGACAATAGAGACAGGGTCTTGCTGTGTAGTTCAGTCTGGCCTGGACTTCCTATGTGCCCTCAAACTTATGGCAATCCTTCTGCCCCAACCTCCCTAATGCTAGGACTACAGGTATGAACCACCATGCCTGATTGGCTTGCTCATTTATTATTATTATTATTATTATTTAATTATTATTTTGGTTTTTCTTTCTTTCTTTTTTTTTTTTTTTTTTTGGTTTTTCAACACAGGGTTTCTCTGTGTAGCTTTGCGCCTTTTCCTGGAACTCACTTGGTAGCCCAGGCTGGCGTCGAACTCACAGAGATCCACCTGGCTCTGCCTCCCGAGTGCTGTGATTAAAGGCGTATGCCACCACTGCCCTGCTGAGTTGCTCATTTTAAAGGGTGGCAGCTTAGACTGAGCTTAAGCAACAGATGGGTTAACAAGAGAAAAATATACTTTGTTTTATGGATCATGGTTTCATATGACAAGGGAACCTTCAGATTGCGGACTCAGATACTGCGGACTTGAAGCTGTGTCCAGCTCTTAGTTCCTCCACACGAAATAGAACAGCAGCTGTGCCTCGCTTTGAGTGACTTGACTTTGTAAAAGAGCGATTTGCCTTATTTTAAGCACAGGTGATGAGGCAGAATGACCTCACGTCTTGGGTATGTAAGCGATCAGACATCATCTGTCCAGCACAGACCATGGCACAAACTGATAGTTAACTTATCCACACAAATAAAATGTTCTGACCTGTGAAGTTATCAAATTAACTCAAGAACACATGGACACACAGTGGTATCAAAACTGTATCAGAAAACAAGCCCGCCGGGCGGTGGTGGCGCACGCCTTTAATCCCAGCACTCAGGAGGCAGAGGCAGGCGGATCTCTGTGAGTTCGAGGCCAGCCTGGGCTACCAAGTGAGTTCCAGGAAAGGCGCAAAGCTACACAGAGAAACCCTGTCTCGAAAAACCAAAAAAAAAAAAAAAAAAGAAAAAGAAAAAAGAAAAAAAAAGAAAACAAGCCCATGAACTTGTCAAATAGTGCAGACCAGTTAATGATGCAGCCCTCTCACCTGGACCATATGAAAAGCCAGAGACATCACACTGGGGCACAGCAGCGCCCACCAACCTAGCATCAGACCATTCATGCATGCATCATGATATCCATGAAGTGATGAACTCCTGACTCTGTACCTCCAACCCCACACACACCCTGGGGTTCAGGTCAGTAAGATCCCCCTGGTTGGCCATTTATCCAGACCCAGCCCAGCCATCTTGAATCTCTCTGTCTAGGATTTAAAACCAGTTCTATGTCTCCAAACAGTTCTGAGAGAGGGCTCACCAGCACCTCATCTACCAGTGATGACTCCCTTTGCACCTGTTTCCAATTTCTGCTCTTGCCTTCAATAAGGCATCTTTGAACCTTGTTGCCATTTTAACCCTTTCATCACCATTGTATGTGTCTATTAGAGTATGGTGTGTAATGTGCAAACTGGAGTTAATGTTAGTGATGAAAAACAGAACAAAAGAAATGGTGATTTTCAATGGCCATGTCCAGCAAATGAACTCAGTAGTGCTTGGTGACTTAGAGCCAATGACATCATCATGGTTTGTGATGTAAGTAAATTAGGACATTGTGGAAAGACACAAACGTATCTACCTACTTACTCACTGTAAACACCCAGAGTGAACTATCCACTTTATGCATAGTTTTTATGCATGATGCAGGGACAGCAGAGTAGAAATACAACTGAGCAACACCACAAAAGGACATACCCTCACTGTAATAGACTGTAGGGAAGGGGTGGGCACCCAGCAAGGCCTCTGTTCAGATTCTTCCTGGCCTCATTGTGCAGCTCTTTCTTCTGCATATGGGACGAGGTATTTTCTGGAATGGAGAGTGTGGGGGTTGGTGTGTCTCATGATCTGCTATCAAACAAAGTAGGTCAGACAATTTCTTTATGGCAAGCTTTAATACAGACAGGTGGGGGGAAGTTAAAATAATATTTTTAGGTTTCATGGTTGGCTTCGGGAAAAGGACTTCTGATTTCTATCATCTGCCTTGAAGAAAAGGTATTTTAGTTTCTGTGGCTGACCTCAGGGAGAGTGAGAATAAGGGATGAAAGAGAGGAAGACAGCAGAAGGTCAGAGAGAGACTTTGTTCCTGAAGGTGCTCTCAAGGACTACACTTTGGAGAACCATTTTCTAAGCCGCAACAGTTCAAGAAAGACTGGAGAATTATCAGTCTTTATTCACTGCCTACCATGCATTGAGGGAACAGGGTATGGTTTATTAGGAAAGCCTCTATTTTATGTTTATTCTGTTCTGTTTGTGTTGTGTTATTAACATGCACACGCACACATGTGCACAGGAATCCAGCTTCTGCGTGTGTGAGAGAGCATTCAGTATTTGCTTCCCTTCTCCCCCCCATCTTCCCCTCTTCACCCCTCCCATCTCCCCTTACACTCCCTCCTCTCCCCACACAGCTCTCTTTCTACATTCATATCTTATGTACATTATTTTAAAAGTCCAGATTCCTCATATGAGAGAAAACATGCAGTATTTGTCTTTCTGATTTTGTCTTATTTTATTTAACATGATGATATCTAGCCCCATCTATTTCCCTGCAAACAATATAATTTCTTTTTCTTCACAGCTACATAAAACTCTATTGTGTATATCTAACACATGTTTTATATTCACTCATCCATTGATAGGTATCACAATATCTTGGCTATTGAGTAGTGCAGAATAAACATGGGCATGTGCCGGGCAGTGGTGTCACACGCCTTTAATCCCAGCACTTGGGAGGCAGAGGCAGAGGCAGAGGCAGGTGGATCTCTGTGAGTTCGGCGCCAGCCTGGGCTACAGAGTGAGTTCCAGGAAAGGCGCAAAGCTACACAGAGAAACCCTGTCTTGAAAAATAAAAGCAAAAAAAAAAAAAAAAAAAAAAAAA
>CABHPP010113988.1:14854-41477 GCA_902168425.1 Peromyscus attwateri
CAAAAAAAAAAAAACCACCATGGGCATGCAGTACCTCTGTAGTATGCTGACATGATGATATTGTTACAGCTGACTCACATGCTGGTTCTAATTTTAGTGTCCATTGATGGATAAACGGGCAAACAAAATGCAGCATGTGCACTTACTGTAATAAGATGCAGCCTTAAAAAATGAATGAGTGTCTGAGCCAGATATCGTGGTACACATCTGTCACGCCAACATTCAGGAAACAGAGGCAGGAGGCTCATGAGCTTGAGGACATACTAGACCACATAGCCAGATCTTTACTCTGGGGCAAAAAAAAAAAAAAAATCAAAAGAATAATATTTACACTGTGTATATTTCAACACAATAAAAAATATCAATCCAAATTGTTGGAATGCGGGCCACTCCTCCAGCTATGTGATCACACATGCACAGTTCAGTAGCCAAGTAAGGGGCCTTACCTCCTACGTAACCCGTGTGCTGTGTAATTGCACAATGCACACAGTGTGGTCACACCATCTGTACACACATGGCATAGCTCGTAAGCCCATATGTGCATGTGCAGGGGAATCCATAAGAAGCGGATCACAGACCCCCTCCCCCTTCCTCTTCTTCCTTCTCTCTCTCTCTCTCTCTCTCTCTCTCTCTCTCTCTCTCTCTCTCTCTCTCTCTCTCTCTCTCTCCATGAGTCTTCCACAGGCCTGGTCATGCTATCTTCTGTCCCTCCCCTCTTCCTTCTAATAAAACTCTGCTCTGATAATGGGTTTTGTTGTGCCTCGTGACCTTTCTTGGCACTTACTAAAATCAACACAAATATTTAAAGAGTAATTTTAAGCCCTGTTATTGTAGCTCTAGGGAGTCTATTGGAGTTTCTAGGGAGGGAAATTATATATGTGTGTTTAATTCACCTTTATCCATTCAATGACTATGTGTTGAGTGAATGAACCAATGTGCTCAATGTACAGAAAAAGCTATGATTCACACTTCCACCCTTCAAACCATTTTTCCTGCCTTTCAAACCCCCCCTTTTTTTGTTTAACTACAGCCACTAGTACTTCCTTCTCTCCTATAATCACCAGCATCTCCACTTCCACCTCCATCTCCTCTACTGCTGGGAAAACTTGACCATGATGGGTTTTGAAGGAATGTAGACATTTGGAACCTTCGACTAGAAAAGCAGTTGAATACTGTAAGCAGAGCTTAATGAGCCATCCCAGTAGAAGCTTGGAAGTCAGTCCTGCTGAGAGTCAGGAAACTGTGGAGGCCTAGCTCAAGAGGCTTCAGAGGGCAACATGAGCAGCTGGGGTAGACACCATTCTTCTTTTCTTTTCTTTTTCCTTTTTGGTTTTTCGAGACAGGGTTTCTCTGTGTAGCTTTGCACCTTTCCTGGAACTCACTCTGTAGCCCAGGCTGGCCTCGAACTCACAGAGATCCGCCTGGCTCTGCCTCCCAGCGCTGGGATTAAAGGCGTGAGCCACCACCGCCCGGCCTAGTGATCACTCTTAAGCAGGTCTATGATGAAAAAGAGCAAGCAGGGCAAAAAGAAATGAAAGTGGACAGTTTGAAAAGAAAAAGAGCAGGAGAGAGAATGCTGGAGCCAACACTTGTTCCGAAAAAGATGAGGAGATTAAGGAAAGGCCTGGTCCTCCGTGGAATAAAGGGAGGGGCCCTTGGAGCAAGACCCCACCCAGCTAAGCTTCCAACTTGTGAAAGAAAAAGGCCCGAGGAATTTTCTGCTCCTGAAAAGAAAATGTGAAAATTGCTGCAAATGCGATTCAAGGAGACCAGGCTCCGCCCATGCCGGCAGCTGAACTTGGTGAGGTCATCCACATGGCTCTAGCTTTAGAGTCATGAAGGATACAAGGATAAAGGGGTTTCGGAGTCTTCCATCATTGTTACAGAGAACCAAAGAGGCAGGAATGTATAGCAGGGGAGTCCTTGCATGGTGACCCTAAGAAGCCACAGTTTGAAAGCTGTGAAAGTGAAGCCTAGATTTTAGCCAAGATGCCAAGATGTTAGAGGTGCTGGAGCCATGGGATATCTGATAAGATGGCTCTATGGGAAATGAAAACATCCTCAAATAAAGATGTGTCTTTCAGGCAGCAAAGCTGGAAGGGAAACGCCATCAAAGGGAAGAACCCTTTGACATTAGGCATGGAGCTACAGGACTGGGGATTTGCCCTGTTGGGTTTCATCCTTCCTCTGGTCAGCCCACTCTGCCCCCAATCTTCCCTTTAGAATGGCGATGCATATTCTGTGCCATTGTATGTTGGAAGTATGTAGTTTTATTTTTGATTTTACAGGAGGCTGCAATTAAGAGATTGGCCTGAGTCTCAGAGAAGACTTGGACTTTTAAAAAGTCTTGAGACTGAAAGACTATGCAGACTTTTGATATTAGGTTAAATGCATTTTGAATTATGATATGGCCCCAAGCCTATGGGGTTAGGGAATGGAGTTGGTGGTTTGAATGAGAATGCCCCCATATGTTCCCGTGCTTGACTACTTGGTCCCAGTTGGTGGAACTGTTTTAGAAGAATTAGGAGGTGTGGCCTCTTTGGAGGAAGTGTGTCACAGGGGAAGGGCCTTGAGGATTCAAAAGCTTCCCACCATCCCCAGTGTGTTCTCTGCTTCCTGTTTGTGGACCAGGATGTGAGCTCTCAGGTGCTGCTCCATTGCCATGCTTGTCTCTCTGCTGCCATGCTCCCCGCCACGGTGGTGATGGGCTCTCAAGCCCTCCGGAACTGTAAGCCCCTAATAAAACCTTTGACTTAGTCATGGTGTTTTATCACAGCAATACAAAAGTAACCAATACAATATGTAAAAGAACTTCCTTCTATCCACGCCACTGAATTGTGAACTTAAAAATGTTTACAATTGCAAATATTAAAAAAAACAAGCCAGTAGTGGTGGCGCACGCCGGTAGGTATTGCTGAAGGAGGCGGAGGCAGGAGGATCACGAGTTCGAGGCCAGCCTGGGCTACACATTTTGGCGCAAAGCTACACAGAGAAACCCTGTCTCGAAAAATCAAAAAAAAAATAAAATAAAATAAAATAAAATAAAAAAACAAGGTGGAATGTAATCACCATATGTTACATGTGTATATGAAATTGAAGACAGGGATGTTCTAAAATAGAAAGTGGTGATGGTGTTATGGGCCTATGAGGATGCTGGACTAAAGTCTATCACATTGTGCAAACAGGCAAATTGTATACTATGTGAATTATTTGTCAATAAAGATTTTATAAAACATGAAACAGGGCTGGAGAGATGGCTCAGAGGTTAAGAGCACTGCTTACTCTTCCAAAGGTCCTGAGTTCAATTCCCAGCAACCACATGGTGGCTCACAACCATCTGTAATGAGATCTGGCACCTTCTTCTGGCCTGCAAGGATACGTGCAGACAGAACACTGTATACATAATAAATAAATCTTTAAAAAAGAAAACATGAAACAAACAAACAAAAAGAACTTCCTTCTTGCCCAGCAGTGGTAGCTCACGCCTTTAATCCCAGCACTCGGGAGGCAGAGGCAGGCGGATCTCTGTGAGTTCGAGGCCAGCCTGGTCTACAGAGTGAGCTCCAGGACAGGCTCCAAAGCTACACAGAGAAACCCTGTCTTGAAAAACAAACAACAAACAACAAACAAAAACAAAAAAAGAAAAAAAAAAAAGAACTTCCTTCTTTTCTGTTTCCTTTGTTATTCCTTTCATACTAGAGATGGAAATCAGGGCTTGTACATGCTAGGTAAGACCTGTATTATGGAGTTAGAGCTCCAGTCCTTTGAAATTTTTTTGAGACTATGTCTCACTAACTTGTCCAGGACATGCTTGAACTTGCAGTCTTTCTACCCTAGTCTCCCAAGGAGCTGGGCCTACCTCTTACTCATTTTTTTAATTTAAAAAAAAAAGGATTTTATGTATTTATTTGGTATTTCTATTTTGTTTTGTTTTGTTTTTTTGAGACAGGGTTTCTCTGTGTAGCTTTGGGGCCTGTCCTGCATCTCACTCTGTAGACCAGGCTCGCCTTGAACGCATAAAGATCCACCTGGCTCTGCCTCCCGAGTGCTGGGATTTTATTTATTTATTTATTTATTTATTTTTAGAAACAGGGTTTCTCTGTGTAGCTTTGGGGCCTGTCCTGGAACTCACTCTGTAGCCCAAGCTGGCCTCAAACTCACAGAGATCCACCTGGCTCTGCCTCCCGAGTGCTGGGATTAAAGGCGTGCACCACTACCATCCTGCAATTTATTTTATTTTATATGTATGAGTATTTGCCTGCATGGTGCTCTTGGAGGATGTCAAATCCTTTGGAACTGGATTTATGGATGGTTATCAGCCAACATGTGGGTGCTGAGAATTGAGTCACCCTCTGCAAATGAGGCCAGTGTGGTTAATTGCTAGGCCATTTCTCTAGCCAGTCCCCCCAACTCATTTTTTAAGAACTTCCATCTAGTATATAGGTGAACCATGGCTTATTTAACCAATCACCAATAGCTAGACATTTTAGGAGAAATTCCAGGATTTTGCTATTAAAAACAATCTTACAATAAATGAATTTTATCTTATAATAAATAAGCTGTAGGAAATATAGTAATAGAGTAAATAATTTTACATTGCGTGAAAAGATTCAAATTTAATTTCATAGAAAAAGTACTTCATTTTGCCCATATGAAGAATATTTGCTATATACACTCTTAGAAGTGAATTTGCTGGATCCAAGTATATGCTTTGTGATTTTGTTGGATGTTGCCAAATTCTTCTCTGTGGGGTGGTACTGTTTTGCACCTGGACAAACTATGCATGAGCATGCTGCTTTCCCACAGTTCTCAAGCTGTGTTGTCAGGTTTTTGAATTTTTGCCAATCTGATAGCTGGGGCCTGTGATCCCAGTGTGGCTTAGATATGCATTTCTCCTATTGGGAGTGAAACTGAGTATTTCTCTAAGTTCAAGAGCAATTTGTGAGGGCTAGGAGATGGATCAGCAGTTAAGAGCCCTGGCTGCTCTTCCAGAGAACCTGGGTGCAATTCCCAGCACACACATGAAGGCTTACAACCACCTGTAATCCCAGTTCCAGATCTGACGCCTTCTGGCCTCTGTGAATACCAGGCACACATGTGGAGCCAGACATACATGCAAACACTCATACACATAAGATAAAAATAGGGGCTGGAGAGATGGCTCAGTGGTTAAGAGCACTGACTGCTCTTCCAGAGGACCCAGGTTCAACTCCCAGCACTCACATGGCAGCTCACAGCTGTCTGTAAATTCAGATTTGGAGATCTGACACCCTTACACAGACACACATGCAAGCAAAACACCAAAGCATATAAAATAAAAATACATCATTTAAAAAAATCATCTTTTTGTTTTCTTTTGTTTTTTGAGACAGGGTTTCTCTATGTAGCTCTGGCTGTCCTGGAACTCTCTCTATAGACCAGGCTGACCTTGAACTCACTAAGATCCACCTGCCTCTGCCTCCCAAATGGGATTAAAGACGAGCACCACCATCCCAGCAATAAATCATCTTTTTAAAAAGAGCAATTTGGAGGGCTGGAGAGATGGTTCAGTGGTTAAAAGCCCTAGCTGCTCTTCCAGAGGACCCAGGTTCAGTCTCCAGCACCCACATGGCAGCTCACAACTGCCTGCAACTCCAGTTCCGGGGTGTCTGGCATTCCCACACAGACATACATGCAGGCAAAACACCAATACACATAAAATAAAAATAAATTAATTTAAAAAAACAAAAAATAAAATAAAAAGAGCAGTTTGTTCCAATTTTCTGAGAAACCACCATACTGATTTCCACAGTGGTTGTACAAGTTTGCACTCCCACCAACAGTGGAGGAGTGTTTCCTTTGCTCCACATCCTCTCCAACATTGACTGTCATTAGTGTTTTTGATCATAGCCATTCTGACAGGTGTAAGGTGGTATCTCAGAGTTGTTTTGATTTGCATTTCTCTGATGATTAAGGATGTTGAGCATTTCTTTAAATGTCTTTCAGCCATTTGAGATTTTTCTTTTGAGAATTCTCTGTTTAGCTCTTTAGCCCATTTTTTAATTGGATTGTTCAGTATTTTGATGTCTAGTTTCTTGAGTTCTTTATATACTTTGGAGATCAGTCCTGTCAGATGTGGGGTTGGTGAAGATCTTTTCCCATTTTGTAGGCTTTTTGTCTTATTGACCATGCCCTTTGCCTTACAAAAGCTTCTCAGTTTCAAGAGGTCCCATTTATTAATTGTTGCTCTCAGAGTCTGTGCTACTGGTGTTATATTTAGGAAGTGATCTCTTGTGCCAATGTGTTCCAGACTACTTCCTACTTTCTCATCTGTCAAGTTTAGTGTAACTGAATTTATGTTGAGGTCTTTGATCCACTTGGACTTGAGTTTTGTGCACGGTGACATATATGAATTTTATTTGTAATCTTCTACACATTGATATCCAGTTATGCCAGCACCATTTGTTGAAGATGCTTTCTTTTTTCCACTGTACAATTTTGGCTTCTTTGTCAAAAATCATGTGTTCATAGGTGTGTGGATTAGTGTCAGGGTCTTCAATTTGTTTCCATTGGTCTGTATGTAGGTTTTTATGCCAGTACCAAGCTGTTTTTATTACTGTAGCTCTATAGTAGAGCTTGAGGTCAAGATGCCTGCAGAGGTTGCTTTATTGTACAGGATTGTTTTAGCTATCCTGGGTTTTTTGTCTTTCCAAGTCTGTGAAGAATTGTGTTGGGATTTTGATGGGGATTGCATTGAATAGAATCACTAGGTTCTGATAGTGTTATATAGGTCTTTATGTTGTTGTCTGTATTTTTGCACTGGTGTCTACTCATCTCTTCCTTCGCTCGGTGCAGGCGGTGTCTGTGTCTGAGGGTGCCTCTCTTGTTCCAATTGATAGTATTGGTCGAATCGGTGCTGTTGGGCTCTGTTTCTCTGGGAGCAGCTTAGTCCAATCAGTGTTAGTGGGTTCTGTCTCAGGGAGCAGTTGTTCCCAATCAGTGGAGGTTGGGCTTATGACTCTGGTGGTTGTTAGGTTCCTAGGGGCTGGGTTGTTTTTTCGTTTTTTTTTTTTTTTTGGGGGGGGGGGAGGTGGTGAGGGAGCCGGGAAAGGTAGCTGCCTGGTCCCCAGGGCTCTGATGGCTGGGGCCTAGGGCCTAGAGACCTGGTCTGCTGGTCCGGAGATGGGGCCGTACCGGTTCCCAGTCGGTGTAGTGTAGGTTTATGACTCTGGTGATCTGGTTCGGTGGCTGGAGGGCTCCTTCTCTTGCATTCTTGCGTCACTCACCCACTCTTCAGGTGATCTTGTTTCCTGAAGGCTGTAGGCTTCTGAAACCTCTCCCGAATGGATCTCAGCTGAACAGGTTGATCAGTAGGGCAATCTCACCAATGCCTCCAAGTTGTTGGGCTTCGAAGGATTGGCAGCTGGGCCCCCTGTTTTGTTTTTAAAACAAGATCTCACTATGTACCCCAGGCTAGCCTCAAATGCAAAATCCCCCTACTTTGGCCCCTTAAGCGATGGGATTGCAGGCCTGTGCTACCACAATCACTGTGATCCATTTTAAAGCAATGAGTCAAGACTGATAAGATGGAGCAGAGTGAAAGGACTTATTACTAAGCCAGATGCCCTGAGTTAAATACCTGGGACCCACATGATGGAAGTAGAGAGTCAACTCCTGTAAGTCATCCTCTGACCTCCACATGTATGCTAAGGTGTATGCGCACATACACACACACCCCTTTAATATATAAGTGAATGAATTAATGAATGCAATAAAATAATCATAAAAAAGATTTAATTTTAAAAAATTATTTAAAAAATCATTTAAAGATCATAAACACTATTCTTTAAAAAGTATACAACTGGGGGCTGAGGCTATAGCTCAGCTGGTAGAGTGTTTGCCTAGCTTGTCCAAAGCCCTAGGTTCAGTCTCCAGCGCCTCATAAACTGGGCTGGTGGGTCACACCTGTAATCCCAGCCCTGGGGAGGCGGATGTGGAAACAAGGGCCTCAGAAGGTCAAGGTCATCCTACCACAGAACAAGCCTCAGGCCAGCCTCAGATACTGGAGACCTTATTCAAACCTTCTCCCCAAGGAAAAAAAATCCATTTAGGTCACAAGGTTAGACCTTGCCAAAGGAAGGAAGGAAGAACAAAAGGAGGGAGGGAGGGAACTGTAGGTACATTTCCTGTCATTCCAAAACTCAAGAAGTTGAAGCAAGAAGATCATGAGTCTGAGACCACCCTGGGCTACACAGAGAGCTCCAGGCTAGCCTAGAGCCCCTCCCCCTCAAGCTCTTGCAATCATTAACTATATTCCCTCTCTCTTGATTCCTATGAATGGAATCATAATTTGTAGCTGAATTTTTTCACTTAGTCTACTGTGCTTTTCTCTGGCTGGGGATGGAACCCAGAACCTTACAAGCACTAGGCAAGTATTCTACCTTTAAGCTATATTATCGATCAATAAAATGCTTGTTATTATCCATGACGTATACCATCAGTATTTTATTACTTTTTTATTATTGAATAATTCTTCAGTGTATCCTCATCAAGCTTATTCATACACATTCAAGCTACCCTTTTCCTTTATTAAGAATAATGCTGGGGCTGGAGAGATGGCTCAGAGGTTAAGAGCACTAACTGTTCTTCCAGAGGACCCGGGTTCAATTCCCAGCAACCACATGGCAGTTCACAACTGTCTGTAACTCCAGTTCTAGGATACTAGACACCCTCACACAGACATATATACATTAAAATAAAATATATATTTTTTTATATATTTATATATATTTAAGTACATATATAAATATATATAAACACAGACATGCACATAACATAAAAATAAATAAATTATTTTAAAAAATAATGCTATGATAATCATGTGCACATTTTTGTATGAATATACGCTTGCTTGCTTTCCTTCTTTCTGTGGTACTGTGTACAAAACCCAGAGCCTTGTGTGTGCTGAGTAAGCACTCTCCACTAACTTATATCCCCAGCACATGAACTTCAATACTCTTGGATAGGTATTTAGTGAAGTTTCTGGGTAAAGGGATAACTTTATATTTATATAACTATGTATTATGCATTTGAATACTATATTGAATATATTTATGTTTAATTTTTTGAGAAACTTCAGAACTGATTTTGCACAGAAGTTATACAATTTTATATTCCCACCAGTAAGACGAAGGTCAACAAGCCAGGCAGTGTTGGTACAGGCCTTTAATTCTGCCACTCAGGAGGCAGAGACAGGCAGACCTCAGTGAGTTCAAGGCCAGCCGGGTCTGTAGAGCTAGTTCCAGGACAGCCAAGGCTACACAAAGAAACCCTGTCTCAAAAAACAAAACAATTAATCCCAGCACTCGGGAGGCAGAGCCAGGATCTCTGTGAGTTTGAGGCCAGCCTGGGCTACCAAGTGAGTTCCAGGAAAGGCACAAAGCTACACAGAGAAACCCTGTCTCAAAAAACAAAACAAAACAACAACAAAAAAACGAAACAAAACAAAAGATGAAGGTCCAACTTTTTTTCTCACTCTGTCAACATTTGCTATTATTCATTTTTTTAAAATTGCATAAAGCTGGGTGAAATGGTACACACATCTAATCCCAACTCTAAGGAGATGGAGACTGGGCCTTGAGGATCTTGAGCTCTAGAGCAGTCTAGTTTACAGAGCAAAACCATGAGTCAAAGAAGCAAAAGCCTACAGCCATTGAGTGAGTGTGAGGAATGTCTCACTGTGAGTTATTTTTGTTTTTGTTTTTGTTTTGTTCTTTTGTTGTTGTTTTTTCGAGACAGGGTTTCTCTGTGTAGCTTTGGAGTCTATCCTGGAACTTGCTCTGTAGACCAGACTGGCCTTGAATGCAGAGATTACCTGCCTCTGCCTCCGGAGTGCTGGGATCAAAGGCATGGGCCATCACCACCCAGCCTAATTGCAGCTCTTATACTTCGAAAAATAATCCAGCTGGAGCTCATTTTTCTGTAGGGCATAAGATAAACATCCAACTGCATTCTCCCATGTGGGTATTCAATTCTCCCCAATACCTGTTGTTTAAAAGACCATCCTATTCCATTGAAATGTCCTAACATTTAAAAATGGTTTACTTTATCTTATGAGTGTTTTGCCTGCATTTATGTATGTGCACCACAAACACACCTGTTGTTCATAGTTGCCACGTGGTTGCTGGGAACCAAACTCAGGTCCTCTCTAGAGAACAGCAAGTACTCTTAACTGCTAAGCTGCCTCTCCAGCCACTGTCTTGACATGGTGCCAGTATCAACTGACCATAAGTGTGAGAGCTTATTCTTGGGCTCTCAAGTCTACTCTTGATCTATGTGTATTCTTTTCTAAAATTAATTAATTTTAGTTTTGGAAAAATACATTATTTATTTGGCGTGTGTGTGTGTGTGTGTGTGTGTGTGTGTGTGTGTGTGTGACATATAGTTTGTCAGGGGACAATTGTGAGAATCAATCTTCTCCCGTCATGTGTCAGACCATCTGGCTTGAAGAAAAGAGCCATCACGGAACCATCTATCCAGCTCTTGCTCTCTAACTCTCTTTTCAAATATTTAGTTCTTCATTTTTGCTATAAGAGCTCATCTGCATTTTTTTCTATTGTTTGTTTATTTATTGTCCTAGTATAGTCTTGTCAAGTTTAATGGGAAAATTAAAGTCAAAGCAATACCCATGCAAGCTGGAAGTAGCTGTTTGGTGAACAGGGAGTTGACACCAGAGTAGGAAGTCTATAAAATTCCTAGATCAAATAAATGTGTCATCTTTTCAACCTGTAATCATTCCATGCACCCAAGACATGAAACCCACACCCATTCCTCTCCGTGTGGGTCTGCGGTCTTGCATGCTTTAGCTCACAGATCTGCCGAAGCTCCTGCTTCTGCTGCAATGGCCTTTCATGAGATCTGGTCTTGAGTGACTTCTACCCCCTATGACGTACTTTGAATCTGTGTCCGTCCTAGAGGTTTTCAGAAGAATTTTGTCCTTCTCTTCCTTTATCAGAATGTTCTTTGTCACCGTGTTCCTCGGACTGGAACTCTTGGGAGATTTATCTTTGGACTTATGTCTTCTTGCCTGTTTGAAGCTGCTGCTTATCATGAAGCCGGCTTCTATTTTGCTATCTGAGTATGCCGAGTCTCCAGTGTGTTCTCTTCCTGGGCCAGCACTGGCTTTGCTTCAGCTCCAGCTCCTTGGTTTTCTTTCTCTTGACCTTGACATTGATCTTGAATAATGATGTCTTGAGACTGTAGGAGAAACAGATATACCTTATGTTCTTTTTCCTTTTCTCTATCTAGCAATATCTTCTCTGAGATTAGTGTATCAGTGGCCACTGTGGTCTAGAGTCCCTGCTACTAAGTCAGGGCCTCTACTTGCCACATTCAAAATTATTATTATTATTTTTTTTTTTGGTTTTTTTTTTTTTTTTTTAGGGTTTCTTCGTGTAGCTTTGCGCCTTTCCTGGAACTCACTTGGTAGCCCAGGCTGGCCTCAAACTCACAGAGATCCGCCTGCCTCTGCCTCCCGAGTGCTGGGATTAAAGGTGTGCGCCACCACCGCCCGGCCCAAAATTATTATTTTTTTTTAATATTTGTGTATATGTTTGTCTGAGTGTTAGTGAAAGCACATGAGTGCAGGTGTTTGAGATCTGACTAAAGAGGGCATTGGGTCCTCTAGAGTTATATAGGTCACTGTGAGCTGTCTTATGTGGGTGCTGGAAACTGAAGTGGAGTCCTCTGCAAGAGCAGTGAGCATTCTTTTGTTGTTTGTTTGTTTGTTGGTGTTGTTGTTGTTTTGAGACAGGTTTCTCTGTGTGTAGCCCTGGCTGTTCTGGAACTTGCTCTGTAGACATAGAGCAAGACATAGAGATGTGTCTGCCTCTGACTCCGAGTGATGAGATTAAAGGCGTGTGCTACCACTGCCTGGCTCTGTGAACATTTTTAACCTTGAGCCATCTCTCCAGCCCCAGCATTTTCTTTTGTAATAAACTTAGAAGATGTCTACCTATTAGATCAAAATATTATTTAGCAATTCACTCTCAGACCTTAATAATACTATATTCATTGCATTTGGGATTGTTTAGGCTTCACATAAAGAAAAGAAACCCAGGTTGATCTAGTCCAAGATAAAGTGTAATTAGCCTCTGGACCTGCAGCATTCCAACCTTCTCCTTATCACTGCAGCTCTGATGGGTCTCTCGGTCTTTGCAGGCCCAGCTTCCTTCCAGGAATTCTCATTCCCATCATCTTACAATCCACTTGGAGTTTTTTGTGTTTTTTGTTTGTTTGCTATTGTTGTTTAGATTTCTTCTCTTATGCGTATGAGTGTTTTGCTTGCACACATGTATGTGCATCATGTGTATGTCTCATGCTTGAGGAGGCCCAGAAGAGGGCATCAGATGCTCTGGGACAGAATTACAAAGGGTGTAAGCTACCATGTGGGTACTGGGACTTGAACCCAGGTCCTCTGCTGTTGGGATGACTGACAGGTAGGGCGGAGGCAGGACGGTCCAGCTGGTCTCTCCCTGGGGCTGAGCAGGATCAGGTGAGTGTCGATGGCCCAGACCTCCCCTGTCCACCGGAGAGAAGCACACTGAGCTCAGAGTCTTGTTTTATTGCATCAGGAGTGGACGTATATAGGTTGGGGTGACGAGGGATGCGGTGAGGATAGCGGGCCAATGAGATGATGCTATCTCAGCAGTTACTAGGCAGAGGCGATTCTAGGTCGGGTTGAGCTGGGTCACTCATATGCGGAAGTCATGTCCGAAGACAGGTCGCCAAACTCGAGCTAGGCTCGGGAAGTTACACTGGGCCTCACGCCCCGGCCTTATGGGGCCCAATACTGCAAAAGCAGCAAGCGCTCTTAATCTCTGAGATTTCTTTCTAGCCTCACTACGTTTAATACCAGTTGAATGTTTAGAAATGTCCCTCTCTCCTTTGGTTTTTTTGGTTTTTGTTTGTTTGTTTGGTTGGTTGGTTTTTAGAGACAGGGTTTCTCTGTGTAGTCTTGGCTGTCCTAGAACTCACTCTGTAGACCAGACTGGCCTCAAACTAGAGATCCACCTGTCTCTGCCTCCTGAGTGCTAGGATTAAAGGCGTGCATCACTATTGCCTGGCTCATTCTTAATATTGGTAATTAAAATTTCTCTTTTAAATCTTGATCTGTCCAATTAAAGTTTTGTCAATTTGATTAATATTTTTTCATGAACTAGGCTTTCAAATTTATTTTTCTTGATATTTGTTTTCTAATTAGCGCATTTCCTTTATTCTATTATTTGGGATTCAGTTTTTCTATCTTCTCCAAGTACCAGATTAAATTATCAGTGTTATACCTTTTTATTTTTTAGTATAAAAACTCAGCTCTAATTTTCTGTGTTGGCAAGAATTTAGCCTCATCCCACACATTTTGATACACTGTAATTTATTTTCAATCTGTTCAGTATATTTTATTATTTTCCCTGTGTTGTTTATTTCTCATGTCCTCGATTGTTTAGAGATGTTGGACAATTTGTAAATATTGAGGTATTTTCTACATGCATTTCTTTTCTCCCCTTGCATTCATTTATTTCATGTGTATGTATACACATGCCATGGCGTGTGTTCAGGTCTGAGGATAACTTACAGGAGGTGGGTCTTCCACCATGTGGGTTCCAGGGACAGAACACAGGTTGTCAAGCTTGGTGGCAAATGCCTTTACCTTGTGAGGCATCTGGCCAGTCTCTAATGTATTTCTGATATTAATTTATCATTTAAAGCTGTTTAACTACTAATACTTAATTGAATTCCAGTAATGGACATGGCAGCCTCACTGCTGGATCACTGAGTTCTAGTCACTTTTTACAGACTTTTCTCTTGGCTTCATTTTGTATTTACATAATTGTAGTACTTTTAAGATTTATTTAGCCAGGCGGTGGTGGTGCACGCCCTTAATCCCAGCACTCGGGAGGCAGAGACAGGTGGATCTCTGTGAGTTCGAGGCCGGCCTGGTCTACAAAGCGAGTTCCAGGAAAGGCGCAAAGCTACACAGAGAAACCCTGTCTCGAAAAGACAAACAAACAAACAAAAAAAGATTTATTTATTTATTTTATGTATGAGCGCTCTATCTGCATGTATGCCTGCATGCCAGAAGAGGGCATCAGATCCCACTATAGATAGTTTTGAGCCACCACGTGGGTGCTGGGATTTGAACTTAGGACCTCTGGAAAAGCAGCCAGTGCTCTTAACCACTGAGCCATCTCTCCAACCCCTACAATACTTTTTTTTTTTTTTTTTTTTTTAAGACAGGGTTTTTTTTTTTTGCTTTTTCCCTGGAACTCACTTGGTAGCCCAGGCTGGCGTCGAACTCACAGAGATCCGCCTGGCTCTGCCTCCCGAGTGCTGGGATTAAAGGCGTGCGCCACCACCGCCCGGCCCTACAATACTTTTAATTTTGTGAAAATTTGTTTATGACGATATGGCATAAGGCAGCATATTTTTATATTAGCAAAAATTTGTTCCTAATTCAATGTTATACTTTTTAATTATAAGAACCTCATTATAATAATTTTTAGTAATAAAAGACATTAAAATTGGAGGATCTTGGTCTTAGTTATAGTTTTAAATCAGATTTGAGGCCTTAATTATTTCTATTGTTGTATTCTTCATCTTTTCTTCCTCTTTCTTTTCAATAGTGTATACATTGTATGTGGTCCTGGGTTACATGAGGTCATTTTCGTACAAATGTATAATGTGCTTTGAGTGTTTTCCCCCAGATCCCTTACTCTCTCTCTCTCCTTCTGCTCCATGAGTCCCCTTAGTGCCCCTAGGGTCTAGGGCCTCGGCAGCTTCGTTTCTACTTTCATGTCGTATGTGTACATACATGATTCTATGTATCTATATAAAATCTGAAAGCACAAATAGGAGGAAACGTTCTATATTTACTGTTCTGAGGTTGGTTTCACTTAACATGATTATCTCTATTTTACAGTGGCCTATGAATTTCAATTAAATTAAGTTGGCAGTGTTTTCAAGGTTTCTCTGTTCTCACTAATTTTATTTCCACTTGTGTTGATCACTGAACAAGGCATGTTTATTTCCAGCTATAACGCAGATTTGTCTGTTTTTCTTAGCTTTTTCATTTTGATAATATTTTTGGAGCTCTGTTCTTTAGGATTTTCATGTTTCTCTGTACAGATTGACACCTTTGTCAAGATGTCATGTATTTCATCTAGTCGTACAGTATTTTTTGTTTTATGTCGTCTAATACTATTATAGCTGTTCTAGCTTCCTAATGATTATTGTTTGCATAGTATATATTTTACATTGTTTTTCTTGAAACCTACCTATAATTTTATGTTTAAATAGAATTTTCTGACTTGAGTGGTAGATAATTTGACTAACATGGATCAGACCTTGGTTTTACCCCAACAACCATAAATTAGTGTTTCTTACATTTAACACATGGCTTGATATTGCTTTTCTAATCAATCTGGTATCCTCTGCCTCCAGTTGCAATGTTTAGACCATTTACATTCATTGTAATAATTGCTATGATTAGATTTAAATCTACTATCTTCTGTTTGGTTTCCGTTTCTGTCTCTGTCCTTTCGTCTTTTATTTCTGAGTTTGAATTACTTTTTGTTTTCTGTTTTTTTGTTTGTTATTGGTTTTTCAAGTCAGGGCTTCTCTGTGTAGCTCTGGCTGTCCTGGAACTCACTCTATAGACCAGAACTGGCCTCAAACTCAGAGATCCACCTGCCTCTGTCTCCCCAGTGCGGGATTAAAGGTGTGCACTACCACTACCCAGCTGAATTACTTTCTATACTTGATTCTATTTCTTCTGTTGGCTTGTTAGTGCTACCTCTCCATCTCATCAGTAGTAATGGCTGCTCTAGGGTACTCAGTACATACCTTCAACTTCTTGGTCTACCTTCAAATAATCTTATAATATAATAATGCAAACTAAAAGAAATTTTAAATGGCAAACACAAATTTTCCTTCTTCTACACACTTTCCCAGCATTTTCAGCATTTTCCCTATTATTTCATTATCTCCATCTATTTATGTGCCATTCTTTTCTCTCTTTAGATCAAAGTTTCTGTCTATGTTCATTGTTTTCTGTTTGAATCATTCCTTTTGTTATTTTCTTGCTGAGTCAGCCAACTCAAGACAAATTTATTCAGTGCTCCTCTATGTGCCTAAAAAAGTGTTCTTACTTTAATTTATAAGTGATATTAAAGATATGAGATCCCAGGGAGACAAAATTTTTAGTCTTTTAACGATGTTTTTAAATGGCCAAGACTGATGGTGAATGTCTGTAATCCTACAACTTTGGAGGTTGAAGCAGGAGGATCATGAGTTTGAGTCTGAGACCATTCAGGACTACAGAATATGATCCCATCTCACAAAGAAGATAAAAAAACTGGACAGAGGGAGAGAGGGAGCAAGCTCTCTGCTGCACTCTTGCATAGTTTCTGTAAGGAAGAAGTCTTGGTTCTTCTTATCTGGTTCCTTCTTCTCATCTCCAGATGATTGTTAATCCTTTCTTCTAATCACATGTTGGCTTTCAGCAATTTTGTTACTAATGTGTCTTGGTGGTGGTGTGTGGATCACCTGCTTCATCTTTCTGGAGGCTCTGAGGTCTACAGTTATGCAGTTTTCATCACTTATGGGTCTTTCTTTTCCTCAAGACAAGGTCTTCTATGTAAGCATGGAAGCTGAGCCTGAGTTCCAAGTCTAGATTCTCCTGCTTCTGCCTCTTGAGTGCTGGGATTACAGGCAAGTGCCTCCACATCTGGCTTGAAAATACTTTTTAAAAAAATAACTTAGGCCGGGCAGTGGTGGCGCACGCCTTTAATCCCAGCACTCGGGAGGCAGAGGCAGGCAGATCTCTGTGAGTTTGAGGCCAGCCTGGGCTACCAAGTGAGTTCCAGGAAAGGCGCAAAGCTACACAGAGAAACCCTGTCTCGAAAAACAAAAACAAAAAAAAACCTTATTTGTTTTTATTTCATGTGCATTCATGTTTTGCCTGAATGCATATCTGTGTGAAGATGTCAGATCCCCTGAAACAGGAGTTATATACAGTTGTGAGCTGCCATGTGGGTGATGGGAATTGAACCCAGGTCTTCTGGAAGAGCAGCCAGTACTCCTAACTGCTGAGCCATCTCTTCAGCCCCTTGAAAATACTTTTTGAGCCATTATTTCTTCAACTATTTATTTATTTGAGACAGGGTTTCTCTGTGTAGCTTTAGAGTCTCTCCTGGAACTCACTCTGTAGCTCAGGCTGGCATCGAACTCACAGAGATCCACCTGCCTATGCCTCCTGAGTGCTGGGATTAAAGGTGTGTGCTACCACCACCTGGCTTCAACTATTTTTATGTTGTATGTTTCTCATAGATTTAGATTTATAGTGATGAACAGGCTAGGTTATTGACTAGTGTCTCATAGGTCACTGGAAAATGCTCGCCATTTCCAGTCTTCTAAAATTGTGTTTATTTTATTCATGTTTTATTTAAAATACTTGAATGTATCTCTAAGACTGCTTTAATATTCTTGCATGTCATGTTTGTCGACCCATCATCTGGCTGGTCCTGCTGCTTTACACAGAGAAATCATGTGAGGGCAGCCGGGCCTGGTGGAGCAGGTCTATGAGCCCAACTACTTTGGAAGCTGAGGCTGGAGGATTCGTGGAGTCAAGGCCTGTTTGAGCTGTAGAATGAGTTCAAGGCCAGCCTGGGTGCCTTAGCAAGACCACGTCCCTAAATAAAACACAAAAAATGCTGGCGATGAGAGTGCTTGCCTAGTATGTGTGAGACCTTAGTTTGATCCTCAGAACCACAAAGAAAGAAAGAAGAAAAGAAAGGAAGGAAGGAAACAAAGAAAAGAAAGCTTGTGAAGACAAGAAACTCTGTGTGCTGGTCTTTGACAGATTTTAGAGGCAGTTGGGAGCAGAGGCCCAGACAGTTGGGAGCAGAGGCCAGTAGTGCCCTCTAGTGTTTCTGGAATGCTTAGTCCTACTTTAACAAATGTTACCACTCCTGTGTGGGTCTAGACTGTTGGGATTCCTCAGCCCTTGATAGAGTGCTCTCCCCTTTGTCTACATCAGCGGCTCCCAGCCTCCCTAAAGCTGCGACCCTTTGATACAGTTCCTCCTGTCGTGGTGGCTCCCAACCATAAAATTATTTCATTGCTACTTCATAATTGTAAAATTGCTACTGTTATGAATCATAATGTAAATATCTGAGAAGTGACCCCTTTGGGGGGATGCAACCCACATGTTGAGAACCACTGGTTGGCATGGAAATGGTTGCAGGTTGTAGGGAAAGCATTGTAGCTTTGGGGGCCAGGTATCAGTGTTTTCCAGCCCCTGACAGCTGGGAGCCTGAGGTGCCGAAGGCCTTAAGGCCACAGCTGCTGCTTCCACTACAGTTGTCGCTGATGCTGTGGCCTCTGCCACCACTGTTACCACTGCTCCCCCAGTGACGCTTCACTCAGGGCTCTGCTTCTGCCACTGTCAAGGTTGCTGGTAATTCTCTGGCTCTGGGATGCTGTGCTTCAGCCTGCCAGCTGCTCTGCTCCCACTGCCCACTGCCCACTGCCCACTGCCACTTTTTCTTCATGTCAGGAGCTCTGCTCACTCTACTGAAAGCAGGCAAGAAAAGGCCTCTTGAGAGGAGCTTCTCTTTTTTTAAATTTATTTATTTTTATTTTATGTGCATTGGTGTTTTGCCAAAGGTGTCCGGTCCCCTGGAACTGGAGCTACAGACAGCTGTGAGCTGTCATGTGGGTGCTGGGAATTGAACCCGGGTCCTCTGGAAGAGCAGTCAGTGACTCTTAACAGTTGAGCCATCTCTCCAGCCTCTGAGAGAAGTTTCTTATTGGGCTTAATGTTGCAACACCAGGGGCTGCAGCATAGGAGAGTGGCTCCTGGTCAGCTCGCAAACGGAGCTGAGCAGCTTGCTTGTGTGGACAGAAGAGGTGTGCTTGTGCCAACCACCGGGGCCTTTCATGCACACAGAGGGTTGGTCGTGTTCAGACCAATCATAACATTTTCCCTTGTGCACCAGTGCACCATTTTCCTCTAGCTGGCTGTCAGTGGCAGTGCTCCCACTCTGGTCTTGATGAAAATGGTTACAGGGAAAGACCATCATTAGCTGCTTAAAATAGTTGTGGTGGGGCCACACCCTTGGGAGAAGAAGCACTCAGCTACGGTTATCATGTAGCATCCCCAAGACGTCCACCAGTGTTCAGCACAGCCAGTGCTGGTATAATGGTGCTTACCTGGCTGTCTGACTAACAGTCCTTTACCCAGGGACAGAAAGGGAGAGGCCACAGCTGCTCCACGCACAACATCTTTGCTTTTTCACAAGAAAAAAACCGCCAGAAGTTTAGAATAATAAGTTCTTGTTATTGGCAGTGATACTGATTTTAATAGCTGTTTACATTTTAGATGTTTTGTGGATGTGAGCGAGTGTGTGAACCATGGTGTATGTGTAGAAATCAGAGGACAACTTGTCGGAGTCAGTTTTCTCCCTCTACTGTGTGGATCCTGGGGATCAAACTTTCCTCCTTGGGCTTGGTGGTACCCGGGAAGCCATCTTGTGGGTCCCTTAATAGCTATTTAATAAAATGGCTCTTTTAACAATGTTCAGCTCTTGCTATGCCCTGCACCCCAGCAAAAGTTGGGTCTGTTCATCTGTCTTGTTTCCATTGTCTGTTTTTATTACTAGAGGATGTGTGTGTGTGTGTGTGTGTGTGTCTTTCTTTGTCTAGTAATGTGAGTGAATGCTAGACATCATCATCATCTACTTTTTTTTTTTCTTTCTGGAGCTCAGGACCAAACCCAGGGCCTTGCACTTGCTAGGCAAGCGCTCCACCACTGAGCTAAATCTCCAACCCACATCATCTACTTTTTTTTTTTTTTGGTTTTTCGAGACAGAGTTTCTCTGTGTAGCTTTGTGCCTTTCCTGGAACTCACTTTGTAGACCAGGCTGGCCTCGAACTCACAGAGATCTGCCCTCTGCCTCCCAAGTGCTGGGATTAAAGGCATGTGCCACCACTGACCGGCAAGTAGATACATTTTTGTTTTGTTTTGTTTTGTTTTGTTTTGTTTTGTTTTTCAAGACAGGGTTTCTCTGTGTAGCTTTGCGCCTTTCCTGGAACTCACTTGGTAGCCCAGGCTGGCGTCGAACTCACAGAGATCCGCCTGGCTCTGCCTCCCGAGTGCTGGGATTAAAGGCGTGCGCCACCACGCCCGGCAAGTATATACATTTTTTAATCTTTCTTTTTAGAGTCAATTGCCTGCAACTCACTTAGGCACTTTTTTTTTTAAATAAAAGATTTATTTATTTATTATGTATGCAGAAGAGGGTGCCAGATCTCATTACAGATGGTTGTGAGCCACCATGTGGGTACTGGGAATTGAACTCAGGACCTCTGGAAGAGCAGTTGGTGCTCTTAACCTCTGAGCCATCTCTCCAGCCCACAGGCACTTTTAAAGTAGTAACAAAGTGGGTTAAGAAAGGCCTATACAGGACCTCATAAAACTAAAGGCTTCTGCACACTAAAGAAACAATCAGCTGGGAGAGGAGGAAGTCCAGAGAGTAGGGGAGAGTCCTTACCAGCTTTACATCTGACAGAGGGTTAATATCCAAAATATATAAGGAACTCAAAACACAAAGTGTCAAAGTGACCCCTTTGAAAAATGGGCTTGGGACCTGAACAGAAAGTTCCCAAAAGAAGAAATAAAAATGGCTTAAAAAAAAATCTCAAAAAATGTCCATCACCTCTAGGAATTAGGGAAATGCAAATCCAAACAATTTCTTACCCTGGTCAGAACAGCCAATATCAACAAAACAACCGAAAATAAGTGCTGGAGAGAGTGTGGGATAAAGAGAACCCCACTCACTGTTGGGGGGATTACTAACTGGTCCAGCCACCCTGGAGACCAGTGTGGACAACCTTCAAAAAGCTAAAAATAAAACCTACCACGTGACCTAGCTCTACCATTCCTTGGTATATACCCAGAGGACTTGACATCGTATTCTATAAGTACTTGCTCATATAAGCCATATTCATTGCTTCTTTATATACAGTAGCCAGGAAATGGAAACAACCTAAATGTCCTTCAGCTGATGGATGGGTAATGAAAATGTGTTACATATACACTACGGAATACTATTAAGCTGTTAAAAAAATGAAATCATGAAATTTTCAGGTAAGTGGATAGAATTAGAGAAGATTATGCTGAATGAGGTAGCCTAGACCCCGAAGGGCAAAGGTCAAATGTCCTATCTCGGGGCTGGAGAGATGGCTCAGAGGTTAAGAGCACTGGCTGCTCTTCCAGAGGTCCTGAGTTCAATTCCCAGCAACCACATGGTGGCTCACAACCATCTGTAATGAGATCTGGTGCCCTCTTCTGGCCTGCAGGGACACATGCAGGCAGAACACTGTATACATAATAAATAAATAAATGAATGAATGAACAATAAATAAATAAAAAGAATGTCCTATCTCATCTGTGGCTACAAACTCCAAGTCTTCAGATTAAAAATCTAGCTCTCAGCCGGGCGGTGGTGGCGCACGCCTTTAATCCCAGCACTCGGGAGGCAGAGGCAGGCGGATCTCTGTGAGTTCGACGCCAGCCTGGTCTACCAAGTGAGTTCCAGGAAAGGCTCAAAGCTACACAGAGAAACCCTGTCTCGAAAAACAAAACAAACAAAAAAAAAATCTAGCTCTCACCCATCAATAAAGACAATTCTCTTTGCAACAGATAGAGACCATTGCAGAAAACCACACCAATCAAATTGAAGAGAGCAAGTGATCACGTGGTACCCAATTCCAACTGATCTGTCTACAACACATGGAAGAGGCAGGTAGAAAGATCGAAAGATCAGAGAAACAAAATGTCTGCTATGGATTATGGCCTCTCCTAGAAATATCTGAACAAGGACAACACCGATAGTCATGCTATCATGTTATCATGATGTCATGCTACCATGGAAGGAAGAAATATCGTGGGGCCCTACCCTGAGATAAAGAACTACAGGCAACTCTGGAATGCTGAGAGCAAGAGAAATAGTATTTCCCAGGAAAGAGCATCCCAACTGTTATCCAGTACCAAGTGGTCAGCCCTGAAATTATATACATACAAGTAACAGTATAAGGACTGGGCAGTTTGTATCCACCTATTTAAGAATGTATACATGGTACAGAGTGCATTCCAGGACAGACTCCAAAAGCTACACAGAGAAACCCTGCCTCAAAAAACAAAAACAAAAACAAAAAATGTATACACAAGAAGGGTTGAAAGGAGGAAAGGGAAAGGGGAAAATGATATAACTATATTTTAATTTCAATTTTTATTTTAAAGAAAAGCCTATAATCTGGGCATAGTGTAGCCATTTTATTAAGTCAAAGTTACCCAGGGCTTCTAATGAAAGCCTCAAGTGATTAATTAGAGCTCCCTATTCTGACTGTCAGAACGCAAATACATCCAGCTCCGAGGTTGCTCTTTACTGATCCTTGTGGAGTCATACACTGTAGGTGTGCGCCACCACTGCCCAGCATACATTCACATCTTAATAGTCAGCCAAGACTCTTAGAAATACCTAGGACGATCTCAGGAATTCTTCTTCCAAGCTCTTCTATTTTGACTTCTGTTGCTGTGATTAAAAAAGATAGAGCCGGGCGGTGGTGGCGCACGCCTTTAATCCCAGCACTCGGGAGGCTAGAGGCAGGCGGATCTCTGTGAGTTCGAGGCCAGCCTGGGCTACCAAGTGAGTTCCAGGAAAGGCGCAAAGCTACACAGAGAAACCCTGTCTCGAAAAACCAAAAAAAAAAAAAAATAAAAAATAAAATAAATAAAAAAGATAGAACACCAAACCCACAAACTTGACCAAAAGCAACTTAGGGAGGGAAGGAGGGGTTGCTTTGGTTTACACTTCCACCTCACAGTCTGTCTTTGAGGGAAGTTTTCACAGGAACTTAAACAGGAACTCAAAGCAGAAACTGTGGAAGAATGCTGCTTGCTAACTCATTCTCCAGATCTCTCAGGCTTCTGTTGAGCTAGCTTCCTCATAGAACCTAGGACCACCTGCCCAGGGAATGGTTCTGCCCACAGTGGAAATTTCAGGTAATGATTGACTGGAGTTGGCTCATATGCTAGTTACCAGAACATTTATACCAGAACATTATCCTTTTCTAGCTTAGACCTGGGTCATCTAATGGGGTCATCTTTCTGACATCTTTACCCATCTTTGGATAGGTTCCTTCTTCATGAATTTGGTGCCATAAGGAAAGACTTTCTCACCATCTTTGTTCATTTAAGGGCCTAGCAGTGTAGCCCAGGTTAGCCTCAAACTCACAGTCTTCCTACGTCTGCCCCTAAAGTGGTGGGATTGCAGATGTGAGCTACAGGCTTTTCTCACGTGTTCTATCAATATCGTAGTTTTGGTTTGCTGCAGAAAAGGTCATCTAATACTCAGCAAGTTATTTGCAATCAATTTGTGTGTGTGTGTGTGTAGGTGTGTAGGTGTGTAGGTGTGTGTGTGTATGCGTGCTACTGCACAACAACTTTTTGGGAATCAGTTCTCTCCTTCTGCCTTGTTTTTGAAGCAGAGTCTCTCTTATTTCAACTGCTCCACTGTCTATTTGAAACTGTTGGTCAAGTTTCCCGTTTCTACCTTTCATCTATCTGTAGGAGTGCTGGGATTATAGGTGGGATACACATTATTATTATTATTATTATTATTATTATTATTATTATTATTTATTATTTGTGGTGGTTTGAAAGAAAATAGCCCCCAAAGGGAGTGGCACTATTAGGAGGTCTCACCGTGGGGGTAGGCTTTGAAGTCTCTTTTGCTCAAGCTTCCCTTAGTGTGACAGTTAGTTGACATCCTGTTGCCTCCAGGATGTAGCACTCTCAGCTCTAGTACCACATCTTCCTGCACAGCATCATGATCATAATGGACTGAACATCTGAAACTGTAAATGAGCCACCTCAATTAAATGCTTTCCTTATAAGAGTTGCTGTGGTCATGGTGTCTCTTCACATCAATAAAAACATTACTATTATTAGCCGGGCAGTGGTGGCACAAGCCTTTAATCCCAGCACTTGGGAGGCAGAGGCAGGCAGATCTCTCTGAGTTCGAGGCCTGCCTGGGCTATAGTGTGAGTTCCAGGAAAGTCGCAAAGCTACACAAAGAAACCCTGTCTTGAAAAAAAAAAAAAAAAAAAAAAAAAAAAAGAAAGAAAGAAAAGAAAAGAAAAAGAAAAAGAAAAAAAGAAAAGAAAGACATTATTATTATTATTATTATTATTATTATTAATTTAATGTGAGTTCTGGGATTTAAACCCAGGTCATCAGCTCATTTAACAGGTGCTTTTAACCATGGAACCATCTCACCAGCTTTATAATCAAGTTTTGTATACCTCATCTTATTTAAAATATCAGTTAAATTCACCATTTTATGTCACTAAATATATTAATTGCTTTTCCTCCTGGGGAGTCTTACAGCAATGCTGTTCCCACTGAGAAAGAAAATGACCTATTAGCATAGGAGTTAAATGGAAAGCTTGTCTGAAGCTTGCAAACTGAGACTTGGATTAACTGTAGACAGAGCTAGAAGTGCTTCTGACAAGGTCTATTGGGGTCCAGCCCCTCGATAGCTCTCTCCCAGGGTCCATGGAAGAATCTACAACCAGCTGATATTCTAATCTGCTGCGGGATGTTCTGTATGCTGTGAATGTGTTGCTCTGATTGGTTGATAAATATAAGCTGATTGGTCAGTAGCCAGGCAGGACATATAGGCGGGACAAAGAGAGAGGGGAATTCTGGGAAGAGGAAGGCTGAGTCAGGGGAGACGCCAGCCTGCAGTCCAGGGAGCAGCATGTAATGACATTCAGGTAAAGCCACGGAACATGTGGCAACATATAGATTAACAGAAGTGGGCTGAGCTTAAGTGTAAGAACTAGTCAGTGGTAGGCCTGAGCTAATGGCCAAGCAGTTTAATTAATATAAGCTTCTGAGTGATTATTTTATAAGCAGCTGTAGGGTCCGTGGGGCTGGGCAGGACCAGAGAAAACTTCAGCTACACTAATCTTTGGTGATATTAAATGAATCTACATACATGAAACTTTTTAGTTCATTCACTTTATTTTCCCGAGTCAGTTCTCTCTCTACACGGCTTCTTTTCTGCTCTCTCACTTAGCTCTTTTCTTGCCTGAGTCTCCCTGCGTCTTGCTGCTGTTCTATCTAAGTGCTGTCTTGATTCCTTCATCTTAGTTCTGCCCCAACTTGGTCTTTCTCATCTCATTCTTCCCTGCCTAGTTCTTCCCCCTTCAGGCTCTTCCTCGTCTCCCATCTTGTCCTTCCAGTTCTCCATCCAGTTCTCCAATCCATTCCCCGAGTCTCTGATGTTTACAGTTATACACCCACACAGTAGCAATGCTCTGGCTAAGGCAAGGTCACCAGGCTTGAGTTCCCTCAGGGTCATAAAGGTGGGTAAGAGTTTTCCTCAGGCAGTGACTATCAGGCTTTCTTTTACAATCCAAAAGGGGAATGGTTCAAGGAGGAGGTCAACTAAGAGCTAAAATCAGTTAATATATCAGAAAAAAAGGGAACTTATGTGCTCAAAATATATTCTTAGAGGTGGTTAGGTGAAATGTTACAGGTTTTCCATAAATGTGCTCAAACTACAATCTTACAGGTGGTTAGGTAAGAGTCTATAAGTCACTAAAATAAAATTGCCTCTATTTTCCTATGTCACCTTTTTCTAGTAGGGCAGGGGAACTCTGCTCAGAGTTAGGAAACCTGCTTCATAGCTTTACTGCACCTAATATGCAAAAAGCCCTTTTTTTCTGAGTCAATTGCCAGGGGGGGAATCTGGGGATACCACTAAGGCTGTGTAAGAAAGGAGGGTCTGAGCTTAATTTGCACAAGAAGCAAAGCTATGTACCTAATGTCTACCTCATCTCTGTCTCCATATGGGCGTTTACCTTAATTCAGGGACCTTAGGAGCCTAGCAGGTGGTCTTGACCTGCTATTCTGTCTGCTGCTTGTCCTTGGATGCTTTGTCTGGAGCTGGTCCTGGGTTTGGATGCTAGCCAAAGGGGATAATTGCAGAAGGCAGATGTCTAATTCAAATGCTAAAAATGGAGCAGAAAACCTGGAGGTACCAAATACCTTAAATGTATATGCCCAAGGAAAGATCCATCCACACTGTTAGAAGTTCTTGGGGAAGCTATGAGAGCACACAAGAAATTCACAGCAGGAAACAGCTGATATATTAAAAGCCGAATAACACCAAGCACTCCTTGAGACTCGGCTTTCCTCTGGAAGAACTCCTTGATTCTTCCAGGCATAGCTTTACCATATTCAGCTGAGTTCCTACTTCATTCCTGCGGCCTGCGGCACACTTCCTGACTTGGCTGCATGTGCAGGGGCCCTCAGTCTCCCTGCTCCCTGTTCAGGTATAGGCGCATAAAGCTGAAGAACACTGCTGGGCATTGGCGCATGCCTTTAATCCCAGCACTTGGGAGGCAGAGGCAGGTGGATCTCTGCAAGTTCAAGGCCAGCCTGGGCTACAGCGTGAGTTTCAGGAAAGGCACAAAGCTACACAGAGAAACCCTGTCTCAAAAAAAAAAAAAAAAAAAA
>CABHPP010113989.1:2757-21342 GCA_902168425.1 Peromyscus attwateri
AGAGAGAGAGAGAGAGAGAGAGAGAGAGAGAGAGAGAGAGAGAGAGAACTGTGGAAACCAGAATAAGTTTCCAGAAGACCCCAATAGGCTTGAAGACTGAGCTGAAACTAACAAAATGAGCTGCCACCCAGAGTAAGCATAAAGTCCTGTCTTAGGTCTATACCAGAGATGTCTGAGGAAATGTTCTATGATTGCACTGTCTGTAGCCACTAGCTCCCCGTGGCTACTGAGCAGCTGAGATGTGGCTGATGACCAAGGAACTCAACAGTCATGTGGGGGGACTGGTAACTAGAGAGTGTCTCCATGAGATCAAAGTGCACAAAACATGGTGTAGAAGAATCTAGATTAAGAACAGTTTCCATGAAAACCATTTCAAGATTTTTACTTAACTTTGAGCTCAGGGATGCAATGGGGGGAGGGGGTCAAGAATGTGAATATCTTCTATCAACTGAAGCCAGCAGTGAGTCGTTTTGTCTGTTGTCCTAGAGAGATTCCCAGCTAGACCACAGCACTCAGCTGCAGGCCCCACTTCTGAGGCACACACTGTCATGCTGACGCATGTCTAAAGGAGGGGACCAGAATGTTGAGGACCTGAACATCACATGATATGATGTATGTGTAAGTGGCCTGGAGAAGGGTGTGGTGGCTATCTCCAGCCATCTGTAGGCTGACACCCAGAAAGGGGATGTGATCTGTTCCCTATCACTGCATTTATGTCTACTAAGCAAGACAAGAGATCTGTGTACGTGAACCTCTAGGCTTTCTCTGGAAGAAGGATCCATGTGGAACAGATCTCTGCCCATTCCCCCAGTACCTAGTCTACCCAAGATATGGCTCATTTGAAACACTGATTACAGACTTTCTAACTGAATGGATTTGAAGGAACTGCATTCAGTTCCAATGGGTAGACATCCAGGAGGATGAGTCCAGCTCACCATAAAGAACTCTCTAGAGCTTGGGATGTAGCTCAGTGGGTAGAGCACTTGTCTAGCATTGGAAGAAGCCCTGAGTTCCATTCTCCAGCACTGAGAAAAGAGAAAGAAAAACAAATAAACAAAACCCCTTTCTAATGTTTAGATCAAATAAGTCTGGGTCACTTGGACCAATTTCCTGTCAATAATTACTTTAAGACCACATTTTCATTGAGAGGCAGAACCAGGAGGGAGGGGACAACTCTCAAGGTAAAAACAAGCCAGTTCTGATAGGAGGGAAAGTCCAGATCAGTGCCATGCTGCTAGACCATCATGTGGTGGTCTGTGCTGCCCTGGCTGGACCATAGCGGGACCATAGGACTCACCTCTAGGTCCTATACCTTCTGATGGTGACACTACCACACCAGAACAAGTTCATTGGGAGAGGCCAGAGTCAGGGGGACCGTTTGGGAGACTGCAGTGGTCCAGGAAATCAGAGATTAGAAACCCAAGGACCGGTGTGACTGGAAAGGAGACCTGGGCTGGAGTTAGGAGCTCAGGGATTAGAACCCAGGCTTAAGCTAGCCACTGACACCAGCTTATTGTTTGTCTGTGGGTGACTGTCTTCTCCCAGGTTCCAGTATTTCCATGCAGAGTGATCTCCCGACCCCTCCTAACTCTGGATCCTTTGAATGGAAGACAGAGAATGAGAGGTTACTAGGATAGCATAGAAGAGGAAGCCTGTATAACTTTTAAAGTAACAACTTAGTATCATTATTATTTCAAAGGAGCAGCCATAAGATTTGGTGACTGGGCTTGTTGTGGACACCAGAGAAGAGACAAGTAGATGACAGAAGTAGGTTGAGATAAGGAGCAAGGGCTCCTGAGCTTTTGGAAGGGTCAGCAAATATTACCCCCCCCCCCCCCCCCCCCCCCCCAATCTTTAAAGGCAAATTGTGCTGTGTGCCAGGTCAACTCCTGGACAGCTTCCTCATTCCTTTGGGCCACGCCCCATACTTGCCTAAAAGAATCCACCAGTTCTAAGAAGCTTGACTCTGTCCTTCCGTCCTTCCTTTGCTTCTGGGGATTGAACCCCAGGGTCTTGCACATTCAGAGCACACAATCTACCACTGAACTACCCCGCCAAACTTGCCCATCTCTTTTCACCAATGAAACCGCCTTGGGTTTTTCCTTACATAATCAGCATCATTATCTTGTTTGGAAATAACCAACATTATTGAGCTCTTGGTACATGCTAGGCACCTACATAATTTTCTCATCCTGGGAGATAGCTCTAATTATTATTTCCATTTTATAGAAGAGGACGCCGTGGCTTGCAGAAATTCCAAGTCTTCTGCAGCCTTTTGGTCTAGCAGGGAAGTTCCAGCTCTGATCCTTGCGATTTCAAGGCTGCATTCCCAAAGACACCCAGCACTTCACTGAGTATTTTAAAACTAACTCGGAGAAGAACAAGACCACCGTTATCTCCAGTTCTTGGTGGTTACATTCAGTCATTTGGACTAGTTAACCAAGATTTCTGTGGTGCGTGGGTGCTGCCCCCTCTTCTCAGCTCTTGACTCTGCACTTCCAGCGACCCCTCTTCCTCCTAGGAGGAAATTGCCCAGCCCACTAAGGGAAGGACCTTATCTTTTTCCTGGGGAAAGGGAAAGACCTCTGGAAGGTGAAAGTTATTTCCGCCTCCCTTCTCCTGCAGCGCACACCCTGGCCCAGGGCCTGGTGGTGACAGAGCTGAAGGCTCACAAGGTGAGTCATGTGTCACAAACCTGCCAGAGTCACCTAAGCACAAGGTGCTAAGCTCAGTTTAGAGAGGTGGAAAATAGGACAAGTGTTGTCATCCTCAAGACAATGATCCAGTTGCAGTGTGTGCCTCCCTACTCACCTCATCCCCCCACCCAGTACTCTGGGAACACTGTATAAGAAGCAATTAGGGGCAGAAGGCACCTGGGACAAAGGAGAGTGTATCCCTACCCTTCAGAGGGGATAAGAGAAAGGATAAACTTATACTGATATCCTTTAGGGTCTGTTAGGGTTTGAGTCTAGGAAACCCCACTGTGGGAACCAGAATGGTGGCTGTTCAAATCCTTTATATAAAATGACATAGCATTTGCATAAACCAAACACATGACTTCAAGTTTATTTATAATACTCAACACAATATAAATTATATATAGACAATTGTTATACTGTGATGCTTAGCAAATAATGATAAGAAAAAAATCAGCATATTCCATACAGATGCAATTTTCTTTTCCCAAGCTGGTTATTTTTGGGGTGTGTGGGGTTTGAGACAGGGTTTCTCTGTGTAACAGCCCTGGCTATCCAGAAACTCACTCTATAGACTAGGCTGGCCTCAAACTCACAGAGATTCTCCTCTTTAATTCTGAGTGCTGGGATTAACGGCATTTGTCAACACCACTGCCTGGCAGAGAAAAGGCTAGGCAAGCAAGAGGGAAGGTCAACAGAGTGAACAGTCTCCCTTCTACTGTGCCCCGCCTCCTTTTTTAAAGATTTAGTTTAGGTAATGGGTACTCCAAAAAAAAAATCTTTTTTAAGTAATTTTAAGCCAGGTGTGGTGTGTGGTGGGACATGCCTTTAATCCCAGCACTCAGGAGGCAGAGGCAGGTGGATCTCTGTGAATTTGAGGCTAGCCTGGTCTACAGATGGAGCTCCTGGACAGCCAGGGCTACAAAGAGAAACACCGTCCTAAAAAACAAACAAACAAACAAAAAGTATTTTTAGATTTGTTTTAGATTTATCTAATGTGTTTGAGTGTTTTGCCTGCATATATGTATGTATGTCATGTGTGTGCCTGGTCCCTCCCCATGGAGGTAAAAACAGAGCATCAGATGCCCTGGAACTGGAGTTACAGATGGTTGTGAGCCACCATGTGGGTGCTGGGGATCAAACCTGGGTCCTCTGCAAGAGCAACAAGTGTTCTTCACCACTGAGCCATCTCTCCGGCTCCCTTTTCCTAAGACTTTTAATCCATGGTTGGTTGACTCTGCAGGTGCAGACCCCACCAATTTGAGGGGCTGTGTGACCCATGGTAATGATTCTCTCAAAAGACTTGAGAATGGACTGGCGTCTTGAAGAGTAAGTCCAGCACACACAAAAGGAATGAGGCTGGGCACTGCACATTTGCATCTTAGATATATGTAGATTGCATCCAGCAGGCAGTGGAGACCCAATATATACTATGGCTTTAGAAGACTGAGTTTGAATCCAAACTCTGCCACTTCCCAGCTATGTGACCTGGTTCCTCAGCCCCTGTGGTCCAAGTATTGCTCTTCATCACTTGCCCTTCCTCTTTGCCAGTGAGAGGATTGCTGAGATGATCTAATGAGTTGCCATGTGACTTGAGCACCCTTTCAGGAGGAGTGCACTTCCCTAGCCCATGTCAAGGCTGACCACAGGAATTTCTTTGGTCAGAGAAATATGAACTGGAGAGCTGAAGGCCAGTGCATGTTTGAGTCTAAAATCTTACTCTAATTCTCTCAGCCAGTGGAACAGTGCATCTTGTATAGGAACAGTGCCTATATTTTGCATCCAGGAATGAAAAGACACACAGAGAGCTAAAGATGACCCACAACTGCCTCCCACTGCTGCTGCTGTGGATTCAAAGGATAAAACTGTGCTGCAAGCCACTGAAGGTTTGGGGATGTTTGTTATCATATCATAAGCTGGCAAATGCTGACAGGTATATCCCCTAGCAATGTGGGTGGTTTTAGAAGTATCAATCTTGAAGTATTATTGCAAGTATCAAATAAGATTAGCACATGAAAAATGTATAAGCATTTCATCAGAGCTTCATATTATAAAATGAGTGCTCTGGCTGCTAGCCCAATGTTTAAGAGGCAAATGCAGGCATTTGGAGGTTGAGGCCAATCTGGGCTCCATAGGAAGACAGACCCTATCTCAAAACACAAACCAGGGTAGGGCAGAGAGGGCTCAGCAGGTAAAGCTCTTGCTGTACAAGACTGATATCCCAAGTTCTGTCTTCAATACACGCAAAAAGACACATGTGGTGACTCATCTGTGAGCTCAGCACTCCTACAGGGAAATGGGAGGTAGAGACAGAAGAATCACCTGGAAGCCTGAGGGCCAGCTAGCCCGGAAGAGAGCTAGCATGGAGGACAGAGCTAGCCCCGGGGGACAGAGTGACAGAAACAACCAGAGAGACCCTGCCTCAGCAAGGTGAAAGAGACGATTCTCTTGAAAATTGTCCTGTGACCTCCATGTATGTGTTTGTGCATAAGTGTGCGCGCGCGCGCACACACACACACACACACACACACACACACACACACACAAATTAAAGAAAATAAAGTGAGATTCTGCCCCACTCCAGGGAAGTTTGCTGAATACCAGAAATGTTATCTACAAAAGAGAAGTAAAAGATGTGACAATGTGTTGAGTAGTGTCACCCCCAAATTTGTGTCCCCCTTAAAATTAAAACTATTAATTTGGAAATAGGGTTTAAGCTGGACACAGTGACTCACACTTGGAATCTCAGTATGTGAAAGGATGGAACAAGAATACTGTGGCAGAACTACTACTGAGTTCCAGGCCAGCCTGGGCTACAAAGTAAGGCCCCCAAAATAAAACAGAAATAGTGGGTACAGATGGAATCAGTTCAGGATTTCATGAATAGCTTGCCCTAATTTGGGCATGGCAGTGCAGGCATATCACAACACTTAGTAGGCAGAGGCAGGAGGACTGCTAGTTTGAGGCCCGTTGGAGGGCAGTCTAGCTGCAACAATGGTGCGATTCTCACTGCCCTAAAAACAACAATAAAAACAAAGAAAACATCCTAGGTTTAGGGTGTACCTCAAAAGACTAATCCAAAAACACGAACACAGGAAGACACTCGGACGACACTGTGAAAATGGAGGCCACACTCAGGAGATATATCTACAGACAAGCCAAGGAATGCCAGGATGGTGGCCACCTCGAGGAGCCGGGAGGGAGGCAAGAGGCGCTTCTTCCTTCAGAGTCCCGGAAAGGATTAACATTGCTCACAGCTTGACCTCTGACCTCCTGGACTGTGGGAAAATAAATTTCAATTGTTCTAAGTCACCAAGTTGGTACTAATTTGTTATGTCAGCCCTGAAAACTAGTACAGATGGATTATTTTAAAAATAATTTTGAACAATTGGTTATTCATTTGGAAAAAAATAAAACTGGAGTCCTGCCTTGTAGCATGAACATAACTTTCAGTTGTACTAAACACCTAAATTTGGAAAGTAAAACTTTAAACTTTTGAGAAGTATCAGGAAAATTGGGGCTGGAGAGACGGCGTGCTGGTTGAGAGTGTACAGCGCTTGCAGAGGACCCAAGTTCAAGCTCCCAACACTCATGTCAGGCAGCTCATAACCAGCCGTGAGGCGGGGGTATCTGACGCCCTCTTCTGGACCTTGCAGGCCACCACACTCACAAATGCATGTCTGTGAACAGACACAGACATACACATATACTTAAAAATAAAACAAACCTTAAAAAAAAAAAAGTAACAAAAAATTATCTTCAGGACATCAAGATGAGTACATAATTATTTTCTTCAACAAGACACCAACAAAATTACAAATTGTGTTAGTCTTCATTCTCCACAGAAACAGACTAATAGGGTATGTGTGGATGGGAGAGCTATTTCTCGTATTTCTCATATTGAGGTGTGGGGGGGGGGGCATATGTCCCAGCATTTGAGAGGTGCAGACAGGAAGATCGGAAGTTTGGTGTCAACAACGTGTTATACAGCAAGGTCCAGACCAGGATGAGCTACAGAATGAGGGCCTATTTCAAGGAACCATAAAGTGGGGGCAGGGGCAGTGAGATGGTTCAACAGGGGCCTTAAGACCTAAGTTCAATCCCTGGGGCCCCATACAGTGGAAGGAGGATCAACTCCTGCAAGTTAACATTGGTTTCCACCCATGTGTTGTGGCATGTAGCACGTGTGCATTCACACACGCAAATGGAATTACAAATTCTTTTGAACTGTATAGTCGACCACACTAAATACAGAAATTCTCTGCATCAAAAGATGGCATGAGACAAAAAGATGAGCCACTAACTGTGAGGAAATTGCATCGGTGGCGCTTTTGACTGACAAAGGACAAGAATCTGAAATGTACAGAGAATTCCTAATCATTAATATTAAGCAATGGGCAAAGAATGTGAACAAGAAATTCACAGAAGTAGAAATATGAATGGCCAATAAGCCCTTCCACCTCACTAGTTACAGACACAAGGCAGTCTCTATGGAAGTGGAAGAAGTTCTCTGACACAGCAATTCTGCTCCGAGACTTGAAACTCAAGCAGGGCTGGAGCTGGGGCATGTGCTAGCATGTGTGAGGCCCTGGGTTCTGTCCCCAGCACTACCAAAAACAAATAAGCAAACAAACAGCAAACCTTCTGACTTTTCTATACCTTGGCATCCTGATTAGTTCATCCACAGCACAGTTCCAGTGAGGACCTTTCAAATTCAACAGAAAATCCCAATTCTTTAACTCGAGGCTTGCAGGTTTCTGTGGCACACCTCCACATCTCAATTCCTACCACTTTGTGTGTGAGTGTGCATTTGTGTGCATGTGTATGCACTAGGAATCAAACCCAGGGTTTCATGCAAACATTCTAGCCCAGTCCTTGGGTTCTATTACTCTTAAAAATATCCTCACCTTCCTCATGCAAGCCTCCCCTTGTTCCACTACGATTGACTGCAGCATCCGTGGCTCTAATATCCTTTTCTCTGGTCTGGGGTTGTGGTTCAGTGGTGGAACAGTTGCCTAGTACATGTGAAGCCCTGGGTTTGATCCTTAGCACCAATTTAAAATTTAAAAAAGGAAAAGATAATTTTCCCTTTTTCTAGGCTGGGTATGTAGCTCAGAATAGGACATGTTCAGTGTTTGAGGCCCTGAGTTGGATCCCTGTCACCAATAAAAAGAAAGCACAGGGCTGGAGAGATAGCTCAGAGGTTAAGAGCACTGACTGCTCTTCCAGAGGTCCTGAGTTCAATTCCCAGCAACCACAAGGTGGCTCACAACCATCTGTAATGAGATCTGGTGCCCTCTTCTGGCCTGCAGGCATACATGCAGATAGAATACTGTATCCATAATAAATAAATAAATCTTAAAAAAAAAAAAGAAAAGAAAAAGAAAGCACGGGGCTGGAGAGATAGCCCAGCAGTTACGTGCACTTACTGCTCTTTTAGAGGACCTGGGTTCGGTTCCCAGTACCCACAAAACAGCTTACAACTGTCCATAACTCCATTCTCCTCTATGGGCTCTGCACACATGTGGTACCCATACACACGCAGGTGAAACACCTACACACATACAATAAGAATAAGCGCACTGTGGGAAGTA
This sequence comes from Peromyscus attwateri, assembly GCA_902168425.1. Lineage (NCBI taxonomy): Eukaryota > Metazoa > Chordata > Mammalia > Rodentia > Cricetidae > Peromyscus > Peromyscus attwateri. Next base: position 11,048 of record CABHPP010113989.1, read on the forward strand.
TTTCAAAAAAAAAAAAAAGGATGCTGGGCGGTGGTGGCGCAAGCCTTTAATCCCAGTACTCGGGAGGCAGAGGCAGGCGGATCTCTGTGAGTTCGAGGCCAGCCTGGGCTACCAAGTGAGTCCCAGGAAAGGCGCAAGCTACACAGAGAAACCCTGTCTCGAAAAACAAAAGCAAAAACAAAAACAAAAACAAACAAACAAAAAGAATAAGGAACTCCTTTAAAAGTTCTGCTTAAAATACAGAAAAGGTAAATTTTCCCTTTTCTAGTAAGGCTCCCCTTTTCACACACACAGAACTCTGTGAGTTCTAGCAGGCTGTCCTCCGGGCCACGGGGATTCATTCAAGTGACCTAAACTGCCCAACATCACCATTTTCTGCGCTTTTCTGGTTAAACTAACAGAGAACCTGTTTAGTTTCCTCTGGTCACCTATAATTCTTGGGTTTTATTGTTGTTTGAGACAGGATCTCACTATGTAGCCCTGACCGATCTGGAACTCACTATCTAGACCATGCAGGCCTGGACCTCATGGACATCCCCCTGCCTGTGCCTCCCAACCGCTGGGATTAAAGGCGTGCGTCACCATGCCTGGCTCTGCTATAATCACCTAAGAACCTCTGTTAGGGAACCTGGAACTTTTTACTTCACCTTCTCTCTGCCACAGTTCCAGGAGTGGCTTCCTCCAAGCACTCAGTGTTTACTGACTACCGCTTAGAGGCAGACTCTGTGTTCTGCTCTGGAGATACGGAGCTGGATGGACACCATCCCTAGTTGAACGATTGGATGGATAAAAATGCTCCTCTGGGCTTTACACAGCATAATCGTTGGATCTGAGCAGAAGAAAATGAGATAAAAGATTTGAAATTGCCAGCCACACCTTCCAGACTTCCTACAGACAGTCTGGCTGTAGTGTTGTCTACACGGTGATCTCCAGCCAAACTGAACTGTCTGTGGTCCTGGAACAGCCCGAGCTGTCCCCACTCCCATGTGTCACCAGGCTGTGTGCTCCCCGCGTCTCTGTCCCTCTGCCATCCAGGCCTTCTTTGCTAACTGTCACCTTTCTCCTTCTCGTTGGGGCGTGTGCTGATGCACACAGATGCACATGTGTCTGCAGACCAGAGGAGACCTCGGCTGTTGTTCCTCACGTACCCCCACCCCACCCCTTTTTTGAGACAGAGTCTCTCATGGTCATGGGCCTGGAGCACAGAGTCTTCTAGGCCAGCACGCCCCCAGAGCTGCTTGTCTCTGCGTTCCCAGCGCTGGGATTATCAACATGTACTACACCTGGCTTTTCTACAGGTGACCTGGGGTCAAACTCAGATCCTCATACTTGTAAGGCAAGTGCTTTACCAACTGGGCCATGTCCTCAATCCCCCATTCCTCACACCTTTTGAGACAGACTCTTATGTAGCTCAGGCTAGCCTCAAACTCATGTAGCCAAAGATGGCCTTATATGCCTAATCCTCCTGCCTCTTCCTCCTAAATTCTGTGCACCAGCACACCTGGCTCTTTTGGACTTTCATCCTTACCCATCACTCTCCCTCACTCTCCATTCTTTTCTTTCTCCTCTAAGCTCCTCCTCTTCCATCTCACCTTCCTTCTTAATTTTCCTGACTCCTTTCCTTTCTCCGCCAAGGACCTGTCAGCGATATCCATGGTCGTTCAGAGTCCCTCTCTATGGGAACAAAAGATAGAATAAGACAAATCTAAATCTAACAGCACCTAGACCTCATTACAGGAAGCCCTCAGAGTGGGTAGGAAAGGCGAGGGGGAGAGCTGAAGGGGGAGGGGACCCCAGCAACCGAGAGGAGGCTGCCTAGCGACTGCTGGCGAATCCCCCGGAGCATCCACAGTGAGCATGCCAGTCATCAGCTTCCAACCCACCCGCTCCTCCCTTTCCTCTGTCTGATCAAAGAATTAGGGGGGAAAATCAGGATTTCAAAAATCCTTAATAGTCATCTCTCCCACCCCCATAATTCTGCACTGAGAAACTGAGGCAGAGAAAAGGGAAGCCTCTGGTTAATGTCATCCAGAAAGAGGCTCAGCAGGGACTGGACTCTTTTGTTTGGTTTAATTGTTTGTTTGTGGGTTGTTGTGGGGTGTGTGTGTGTGTGTGTGTGTGTGTGTGTGTGTGTGTGTGTGTACTCAAGGTCAGAGGACACCTCTGGGGAGGTGGTTCTGCCTTGTCACTTTGTTTTGAGGCAGGGTCTTGTTGTTTCTGCTCTCAGAGATTCCTCTCTCTCTCTCTCTCTCTCTCTCTCTCTCTCTCTCTCTCTCGTCTCACTGAGCTGTGCACTACCACACCTGTCTTTTCACATGGGTTCTGGGGGTCCGAACTCAGGTAGGTAGGCTTGCTCAGCAGGTGACTTTACTCTCCCTGGTCCTCTTGGGGGGATTTTGAGATGGGTATCAGCATGTGACAAAGGCTAGCCTCAAACTCACAATATTTCTGCCTTCCCCTGCTAAGTGTCAGGATTACAGATTGCAGGCATGCCATCACACCTGGCTGGGGGATCGTCTTCCACTACTACACTGCCATCCTGTACTCCTAGTAGTCTTGTCTCCCCTTCCCCCGACTCCTACTGTGTCAGGCTTGGTATTCCATGTCAGGATTTCCATCTCTTTACTGGGTATAGGAATCCCTTAGGTTTGGATAAAAGGGACAAAACATAACGTTATATCCTAGCCAGACGCCCAGGAGCTTCTGTGGCTCTGGGAGGTATCGTGCAAGTGTCCCTCTGGCCTGTAGGGGGACAGGCTTTGGAGAGCTTATGATATATAAGCAGCCTGCAGAGAGTTAAAGTAGACTCTGGTTGGGTAGGTGGGACCCCTCCTCACTCTTCTAGCCTAGCTGGCTGCCTGGAGGCCCCATCTCACCCCACCAGCCTCCAACTTGAAGCAGAGGCCACCCAGGCACAGGATGGTCGGGGCTGCCGCTGAAGGCTGCTGCAGGCAGGGGGAGGGAAAGTGGCTCCTCTTTCAGTCCACTCCTCTCCTCCACAAAGGGCCACTGTCTGAGCACAGAGGGACCCTGGAAGGAGGCCTCCCAAGGTGCTCAGCAACAGGGCTGGGTTTCATCAGGCCGGGCCTCTGGGCCAAGTAAACATCAGGGAAGGAACAGGCCCAGCAGTTTTTGCAGACTAGCTCCCCGTTCCAGGCAGCTCAGGAGCATGCTCACCCAGGGCATCCAGAGACAGTAAGGATGGCTATGGTCATCTGCCTGATTTTATAGCTGCAAAAATGGAGAATCAGAGATAAGGAACCCGCTCTGCCTGGCACTTACCACCCTACAGCCCTTGTCAAATGCAAGGGTTTTACAAGAAGGTGTTGTGTTAGTTTAGAGATGGGAGGGAGTTTTGTGAGCTGGAGAAATCAGGGAACACTTCCTGGAGGAGTGGGACTTAAGCTCTCAGACTCCAGAAATGCACAAGAAGAAGGAAGGTATCTCAGGCAGAATGCACAGGCAAGGCACAGCATCGAGAAAGCAGGAGCACCTGGGGACAGAGACGACATCTCTTTGGTTACGGCAGAAAATTTGCATAGGGAAGGGTAGAACAGTAGTCTGGAAAGTTTGACTGGGAATTAAACCACAACTAGTCTGAGCCAAGTTGAGAAGTCCGAAACAGAGCAATTAATGGGGTGGGGGCAGAATCTTAGAGACCGCAGGATGCCCTGAAAGAGCCGTAGATTGACCCCTGCTTCTCTGGCCAGCCTGGGGCTGGCTATGGCCTCTCTCTGAGGCTTGGCGTCTTCATCATTAAAACAAAAGTGTTCAGGACTGGGTGGTGCTCAGTAGACACAGTGCTTGCAGCACGAGCATGAAGACCCGCTCAGACTCCCAGCACCCACGGAAACGTTCGGGTGTGGTGGGCACGTCTGCAATCCCAGGACAGGCAGGCGAAGTGGGAGGATTCTGGGGGCTCACTGGTCAGCTGGTCTAGCTAGTCGGTGAGCTTCAGGCTCAGGGAGAGATCCTGTCTCAAACAATAAGGTGGAGAGTGTTTGAGAAAGACACTGACATTGACCTTGGCCTCCACAGGCATGTACATACATGAATATGTGTGTGTGTGTGTGTGTGTGTGTGTGTGTGTGTGTGTGTGTATAGATATATAGATATATAATTTACATATATATGTAAATACCACACACAGAGACACATAGATATAAAATTAAAAAATAAATATGGGGGCTGACTCAGCAGTTAAGAACACTTGCTTCTCTTGGAGAAGACCTGGGTTTGTTTCCCAGCACCCAAATGATGGCCTTACAACCATTAGTCTGTTCCAGGGCATCTGATGCCCTCTTCTGACTTCCACCGGCATCAGGCACATATATAGTGCACACTCATACATGCAGACAAAACACACTTATACGCATAAAATAAATAAACCTAAAACAAACCAAAACAGTAAAAGGGTTCAGGGGTTGAAAGTATAGCTTAGTGGTATTGCATGCTTAGCATACATGCACCTAGGTTTTGTTACCAGTGCCCCCCCCCCCAAAAAAAAGAATAAAAGAAAAGAGCTGGAGAGATGGCTCAGCGGTTAAGAGCACTGACTTTTCTTCTAGAGGATCTGGGTTCAATTCTCAGCAACCACATGGCGGCTCACAACTGTCTGTAACTCTAGTTCCAGGGGATCTGACACCCTCACACAGACATACATGAGGGGAAACCACCAATGCACACACAAAAAAATAAAACCTGGGCGATGGTGGCTCATGCCTTCAATCCCAGCACTAGGGAGGCAGAGGCAGGTGGATCTCTGTGAGTTCAAGGCTAGTCTGGTCTACAGAGTGAATTCTAGGACAGCCAGGGCTACACAGAGAAACCTTGTTTCAAAAACAACAACAAAAAATCAAAAACAAAGAAACAAAAGGACTACACTAGAGGATCTTGAAGTCGGTTCTTTCTGTCTCTGACTGGAAACACAGATTGTATCAAATGAAGAGAGGAGCAGAGAAGCCGGGAGAAAGAGGCTGCAGCCCCAGTACTCTGGACTGACCTTCTGCATGTACTACTTGGCTGTCTTGAACTGTGGGAAAGCCATCACAAAGCCAGACACAACAAATATGGGGATATTTACCCATCACAAAGGGGAGAGCTCCTGCCCTGCCAGGCACAGTGCTAACTAGGTACTCTTACCTCTTTAAAACTGCGTTCTTTTGTGAATAGAAAACACAAGCAAATTTGCAAAATTTTGAGGTCATAAAAAGATACATGTATTTTAAAATTAATTTCTTATCACTTCTGCATACAGATGCACAGGATCATATGTGGGTGTGCGTGTCAAGGCCAGAGATCAATGTTGGGTGTCTTTCTCAGAAGCTCTTTACCTTATTGTGTTGTTGTTGTTTTGTTTTGTTTTTCAAGACAGGGTTTCTCTATATGTAACAGCTCTGGCTGTCCTGGAACTCACTCTGTAGACCAGGCTGGTCTCAAACTCAGAGATCCACCTGTCTCTGCCTTCCTAGTGCTGGGATTAAAGGCCTGTGACACCACCACTCAGGTTTTATTTTTTGTGTGCATTGGTGTTTTTCCCCTCATGTTTGCCTGTGTGAAGGTGTCAGATTCCCTGGAACTGGAGTTACAGACAGTTGTGAGCTGCCATTAGGGGTGCTGGGAATTGAACCCAGCTCCACCTCCGCCCAGCTCCACCTTATTCTTTGAACCTGGAGTTCATGGATTGGCTAGACTGGTTGGCCAGCAAACTCCAGGGATCCCACCCCTCTCTTCCTCTCAGCCCCAGTGTTTGAGATAAAGATGTGCACCTCTGCAGTCCGCTTGCACATGGTACCGGAAATCTAAACTGAGCTCCTCATGCTTACATGGCAAGCCGTTTACAGACCCAGCCATCACCCCAGTGCCTGCCCCTGATTCTTTTTCTTTGTAAACACATGCTGTTCTACACCTTTTTCTTTTTTAGTTTAAAAGTTCTTTTCATATGCATATATCAAGAGTTACCCTTCCCTGTGTAGTCTGATGGTAAGCCATGTGTGTAGCATTCCCAAGGCTATGAGTATTCAATCTCTAGCATAAAAGTAAGAACTGAAAAAGATACTTTGCTCTTTATATGGTAAAACAATGTTGAACACCCTCACCCCTACTGTTGGGATATTTAGGGTGTTTCTTTTCTATTATAGACAATATATTATTCTGCATACATTAGTCAGTACATGCAGGAATATGTCTCCAGGATACAATCCCAGAATAGAAAGTATGTGCTAAGTTCTTTATATCACTTAATACAATAGTTTAAAGCCATCATAATTATGCAAATTGTATGAATGAGGAGAAATCAAGCTGTAAAAGACTCAACTCGGTAGGTCAGAATCACACAGCTCCTAAGCAATAGGGTAGAAATTCCCAGAGAGGCGTTCTGGGAATTCTGACACTCGAGCTGACAAATTCAATCGTTCTACCAGTGGTTCTTACATGGTAGCATCACCTGGAGGACCTGTTAAAACATCGAGGATTACAGCCAGCCCTGAGAATTTCTTAGTCCTTTACTATGGGGCACATGGATTTGTGTCTCAGGTAGTTCCTAGGTCACCCTGATGCCACAAACACACTTTTGATAGTTTCACTCTCCACAACCTCTTTCACTCTAGCTGTTCATTTAGGTCAGAAAGCAAGTGGCTGGTTGGTACTCTGCACACGGCCTTGATGGGACCAGAGCTGAGACATACAAAAAAGGTTTCCTGGAGCCCAGGAGCCTATGCTCCACGTAGACAAGGTGAGCATCCAGAGCTGGCATGTAGTGCTTAATAAGTACTTGCAGAATGAATGTAGAAATAAATGAGGTGCAAAGTGCTCCATCCAATTTGTTGCTGCCTCTTGTCCTAGCCCCCTGGGAAAGCCCACTGCCTACACTGGCTGAGATCCAAGTTCATGCTCTGAGAGCCCTTGGAGAGAAGCTGTTCATCTCCTCCCATCACTCCTCTGACTTAGAATGAAGTCAATGAGGCAGCCAGGCCCCTGTTATTAATGGAGGACAACATCTCAGCTTGCTAGAGTTCCGCTGAGATAAGCTACTCCAATGCGCTCATTTTATTAGCATTAATAGCAATAGATATAATTCATAGCATACCCATGCAATCGATACACTTACTTAAAAAAAAAAAAAAAAAAACCTCTCTAGCCAGTACTTCCTTCCCTCTTACAGCAGAGAGCTTCTTTCCTGAGATGAAGCCTTTCCATGGGATCAGCCTGGCAGGCTCACTCAGACATGACAGGGAAGATTTAAATTCGGGAGGTCAGCAGGGTGCCCCTTCCACAAAGCAGGAAGACAGAGATTCCCACAAATCTGAAGGAACACAAACTACAGGGTCACGTGCTTACTGGAGGCACTCACACGCCAAGCCAGCTCCTCCGGATCCTGACTTTGGTACAGAATTCGATTCCTGAAGTAGGAGATCTGGATGCCCTATGGTCCCTCCCCAGCTCTGCTGCTTCTTCTCGCTGGGCCTCACCTGCCTCCCCCCCCCCCCACTCCTGCTCCTCTTGCCTGCTCCACCTCAGGCTGTTCCTAAGTCCCCTTCCTGTTGGTGTACTTGCTTTGGGTGCTCCGAGGCCCAATCTTATAATCGGAAATGATCAGGTCCCAGGCCCTGCACAAACAACACGCAGGAGTCATCATGGACATCTATGGTGAAAGGTATCATGGTGAGCGATACCATGAGTCATGAAGAGGAATTTCCACTCAACCTGATGCAGCTGACCAGCCAAGCAGCCGGACTGGACTGTTGCTTACTGAATGGCTACTGCATGAGGGACAGATGAAGACAGAGCGGTCAGCCATCATGGCCTGTAGGCAAGGAGAGTTCCACACTGATGCTGTGAATCAAGCTGGCTCAGACACAGGTGGCCAGCGAGGGACATCAGGAAGACCCAGTCACACAGAATGCCCTGACTGTGAGGTACATGTACTTTCAGAGGTAGTCAGAATCAGCCATGCAGACTGGGCTGAGGGTCTGGTCAGCTGACCCATCTCAGTGCTGTGGAGAGGCCCATGGGGGGAGAGTGGTCATAGACTCAAAGTCAGTTAGGACACTCAGCTCCAGGTGTGGTCTAGGCCAGCCCACCTGGTCCCACGAAGCTGAGAGGGTGGTGGAGGGAGGTGTCAGGCAGCTGGCACAGATGGACTCAATCTGACTGTGGCCAGACAGACACAGGTGGCTGACACCAGTCAGATGCAGCTTGTCAAGCATGGATAGGGTCTGGTTGGTTTGTTGCAGTTAGGTCACCTCAGACAAAAGGCTTCTGTCAGGAGAGATGCCATCAGCTAGGTAAGAGCAGCCAGTCAACTGTGGTAGGATGGACAGAGCAAGCCGTCTTGGTCTGTCAGGCACCCATGAAATCTGTGTTCAGTCGGACAGCCGGACACACTTGGATTATCAGACAATGATGGCATCTGTGGCCAGTCATCTGTAGGCGGTCAGTCAGGTTGTATCCAGTCAAGTGCTAGATTTCAAGTCCCTTATGTTCTGGGCGGAGCCTTGGCTGATTAAGGGTGGGGCCCGGTCCTGTCAGGCCTGAAGACAGTGCCTTCCCAGCAGCCTTCTGGTGTTGCCATGGCAGCTAGGGCCTGATCCCAGCCTGCAGCCGTACCAGGGTTCTCTACTCTTGCTCTGACTAGTTGGCTCCAGATTCTCCTCCCTGGCCCTGGGACCACCAGAGCCTAAAGACAGAGAGAGCAGCAGTAGCAGCAGCAGCAGGAGTCAGGAGTCTCTCTCTCTCTCTCTCTCTCTCTCTCTCTCTCTCTCTCACACACACACACACACACACACACACACACACACACCCCCGAGGACAGCACTCTCTACTGTTGCCACTTTATCAGCTCTTTAGCCTCGTGGGGATGATTGGAAATGGCTCACACAAGGCTACACAACACGAACGCTAGGGATGCAGAAACCCCAACCCCCAGATGCATACCATGACCCAGTACCATCCCCAGGAGCAATCAAATTTCTCTAGACCATGGGGGCATGTCCACAGGAACAGCCCGTGCAGTGATGTTATTAGGGAACGCTGGACTCAATGATGGCAAGGGCGAGCGTTAAGTCCGTGATGAGAGCTGTCTAAATAAAGTACTTGATCAGAGTCTCACAATATTGCTTCTGCAATGATTTTATATTACAGATGAGGAAATCAAGCACAAAGGGGTTTCATGTCTTGCACGCTGAGGTGCAAGAGCCAAGATGGGATGCAAGGCAATCTAATCCTTGACATGTTGACATGTGAGTCCTCAACCGAATTCTGCTGGGACGTGGTGGGATAGTCCCCAGCTACTGGCAGGAGGGACGATCACATGAGACTACACATTGGACACTATCATGAGCAATATAAGACCCTATCTCAAAAAGAAATAAGAAAAAGAATATTTCACCTTTTTATTATAACCCTGCCCCCTGAAGGCCATAGCGTAAATCTCCATGAGCATGTCTCTTTGTTCTGCTTCAGAAAACCCACCCCTCTGCTGAGTTCTGTACATGTCATGTCTCTGTCCCAAGAACTTGGTATAAGAATCTTTTTTTTTTTTTTTTTTTTTTTTTGAGCTGAGAATCGAACCCAGGGCCTTGCGCTTGCTAGGCAAATGCTCTACCACTGAACTAAATCCCCAACCCGATAAGAATCTTTTAGAACGGAGAAGCTGGGGGTTAGGGATGTAGCTCAGTGGTAGAGCACTATGCCCAGCATGCACAAAGCCCTAGGTTTGATCCCTGCCGCTAGAAAGGAAAAAAATAAAACTGAGAATTCACATTAAATCAGGGACAAATTATGAATCTGTCTTGCAGGGCTCTCAAACTGGGAAGCCTGTGAGATCAGGTGCCACTGAAAAACTGGTTGGGTACACTGTCACTAGAGACCCAAGACTATGGCTCAGGTCCAAATATCTGTGATCAAGTTCCAGCGATGTGAACCATGAGTTTAGAAACACATGGTCATAAGCTCAAATATCTACAAAGGTCATGAGATCATGAAATTGGCTCAAGGATCACACCAGCAAACCTGCTCCATCTAAAGGCTATACGCTCCAGGTGTGGTGGCACATGCCTTTAAATCCAGCCCTTTAATCCTAGCATTAGGGAGGCAGGGGCAGGTGGATCTCTATGAGTTTGAGGCCAGTCTGTGTCTACATAGCCAGTTCCAGAGCTAAGGGTACAAAGCAAGACCTCGTCTCTAAATAAATACGCATATGGTGTCCTCACTGTCTCTAGCTCTCTAGTTAGGCAGTGCTGACTAAGTCAGTTAACAGACTCTGATTTCCACCATATATATATATATATATATAT
>CABHPP010113990.1:0-30858 GCA_902168425.1 Peromyscus attwateri
TCTATCTATCTATCTATCTATCTATCTATCTATCTATCTACCTACCATCTATCTATCTACCTACTTACCTACCTACCATCTATCATCTGTCTGTCTGTCTGTCTGTCTGTCTGTCTATCTATCTATCTATCTATCCATCTATCTATCATCTATCTATCTATCTATTTATCTATCATCTATCATCTATGTATCTATCTATCATCTATGTATCTGTCATCTATCTTATCTATGTATCTATATATCTATGTATCTATATATCTACCTATCTATCATCTACTTGCCCATCAAACCACTTACCTACCTACCTACTTACTTGTTGATCTATATGAAATTTAAAATACATGTATGAACTAACACCAAAGTCAGAAGAAAATCTTTGAGAAAATTGTGAAACTCAAGGAGTAATCTGCAGTGTCAGTGTGATCTGAGGAAACTTGTTGACCTTAATAGCATCTAGTACTAGTCTTCAAACTCACTACTGTAACACACTTAAAAGACCTGGAAATACTATAAAACACCATATACTCCTTCAACATTTCCAAGTTTTTATCACTAGTTTAACAGTCATGGAGAGTACAATTATCTGCATATTGGAAACATATGACACATAGACAAACACATATCTTAAAATCAAACTGCACACAATTTTCTAATGCTCACTCAAGGGTTACAAGAGCAAGCACATAATACCATCGCCTACTTTAAAAAGACATAAATGAGCTTATCTTAACAAGACTGGAAAGTCATTAAATGAACAAGATGAGTCACAGAATTACTTGAGCAAGTGTTTTATCAAGATGTCCAGCATCTCTCTGTTTTTCTCCGGCAATTTGTGCACCAGTGCATGGACGGCCTCCACCCTGTAGTTTTGGTCATCTGACTCTGTTATGTAAAAATGGTTACAGATATAATTGTATTCAAACTTATAATGTAAACATTAATCATGTGAACATCATATGCAATCCTACCATTCATGCCTTAAAGTGCTGCTTCATAATAATAACAACTTATTAACCACATCTTTTAGGCTAAGAAATGTTGATTGAGCTTGTCCATGGCTTAAAGTTAGGAAGTAGAGAAACCAAACTGCATGGTTTTGCAACTTGTTCCTCATCACTGAACTGTATTGCTCAGGCCTAAGTCATTGCCTGCTTGAGTTTTGCAACCAGAGACAAGATAAGACCTTCAGGAATGTGGTGCACATGTGTACACATGTGTGTATATTCATACATGGAAAGTGTGAGTTGTAGATATTGGTGTAGACTGCCCAGTGTGTTAATCAGTATATTTCCCATTCCTATAGAGAAACATGCTAGAGCCCTAACCCTGTGTGACCAGAGGGAGCCAGCATTCTTCTCCTCAGTTCACAGTGAGGGAAAAATTCAGTGTGACCTTTCTGAAGCATTGGCATTATGCAAACAGAAGACAGTGAACTCACAGTGACATTTAGAAATCTGAAATTGGAGACATCACCTCAGCAAGTCCAGACTAAGGCTTGGGTGCTACTTGCCTGTAACACTTCAGAAGGAGCCGATACCCCCCATTGTCAGTAACAAGTTTGGGCACAAAAGCCCAGCATTTCAAGGCCTTTTGTAACCTCTTTATGCTACATTGCCACATCACCTAGACACACGTGTGTGGAGATGTAACCCAGCTCCAAGATAGTTCTGAGATGCCAAGATTCTGATCTACCTGCTACATATGTGAAGATAAGATTATTTAGGACAAGGGCCAGGGTGAGCAAAGATACTTAAGAAAATTTGATTGGATAGAGAAAAAGAATGGTCTATAAATACAATAAACAGACAGAGACCCCCTTATCAAGCGAAGTAGAGTGGCACCTGTAATCCTAGCCTTTAAGAGCTAGAAGCAGGAAAATGGCCACAAGTTCAAGGCCAGAATGGGCTACTAGATCAGGTTGCTACAGTATTAGCCCTGTCTCAAAAACAACAAAACCCCATTTACCAACCCGACCATCCAACCCAATAACCAAATCAAAAAAATATGAAGAGAAAAATATCATTGTGCAGCTTCTCAGTTCCTTGACGCAGCCTAATCCTCTCTTCCAGTGAATTCTCTACTGTCTCCTAGGGTTCCAGTAATGATTCCCTTTTTACTGAAACTGGTTAAAAGAAACTTGACACTAATTAGTCTATATCCATTCAACAACCCAACTTAACACTGAGTAAATCCTTGCCTGAGACCATACTCAATAATGATTTCCAAAGATGGAAGTAAAGAAAACCTCCTACCAAGAGCTTATATCATCACAATTTTAGACAGTGGCTCAAATGCCACTTGATACAAAGTCAAATCTCTGGATTAAGAGTCCAGAATTAAGGTTTGTTGACTAGCAACAATAAACCACCTGGCTTATAGTCCTGGCTCTTACTGTACACTAGTGTCTCGGACAGGTCATTTACCTACTCTAGGTCCTGACTGGCTCATCAACAAAATGAACTAATATTCCTTGCACCCTATTCACCTTGCAAAGATGGGCTCATATGAAGATCATGTTGAACAGAGAGATTTCCGGAGAAAACTTAGAAAGGTGTGGTGTTAGTCTGTGGTCAGCTATGATTGCTGAACTTAAAATCAGGTCACCCATGTTACCTGACACTTTCTTTGGCAGACAACACTTCTAGGGCATTTCAATGTCTGGAAATAAATGAAGGCAGCTGGTTTTGTTTGTTTGTTTCTTGGACTGTGAAGAATGACTAATACTCTTCAATTATAGTCACACCTTACACACTTCCAACAATGAAATGCCGACTGGTCGTTACATGTGTAGGTCACTATAATTCACATTATGTTGATGGATCAGACACCAAGCTGGCACTCTGGTTCCAATAGGTGTAAAGTATATATTACTAACTTCTCAGGTCATATTATTACAGCATTCCAGCCCCCAACATCCGATTTTCCAATTAAATCCACTAATTAACATTAAGGCAGCCAATGACATAAACAAACGACGTGAATCTGTGATTATAACAAGACACCTCAGGGGTCAGGGAAGTAACAGAAGAATCTGCACTGGCTCATACTATTTGACTGTTTTCCAGGTTTAGGAAGAGAGCATGCAAGTGTGAATACTGACATAGCTTGCTACATACATTTGTGACATGTATATGACAGTTGCTGTCATGGGGCTGGAAAGATGGTTCACTGATTAATGGCACTTACTGCTCTTGCAGAGGACCTGGCTTTAGTTACCAGCACCCACATCAGGAAGTTCACAACTGCCTGTAACTCCAGTTCCAAAGGATTCAATGCCCTCTGGACTTCAAAGGCATGCACTTGGTACACATAAATTCATGAAGGCATGTACACATAAATAAATGTTTTAAAGTTTTCTGTCATACAAACTATGTTTAATCACTCAAATAAGAAATCAAAAATCCTCACAGCTTTTTATAATCACATCAGACTGTCACCTCAATAACAATGGGTTTCAGGGGTATAGAGATAGTGGTCAGAGTTTGTCTTATTAAAGGACAAAATATTTAGTTTACTATGTAATTTTTATTGGCTTGTAAACGATAGTGCAAGCTATTAAATATCATATTGGCAAAATTTTTAAGCAACATGTAAAAGAATGTCGAGGAGATTTCAACTTGCATGTGTAAGTAACAGACGCTAAAACTGCATCAATCCCATGCTTTCAGTGCCAACACACTTACTGACAGCAATGATGAAATCCTTGTGCAATTTGTAAGTCATCAGGGGCTCTGCAAGGCACCTACAACAGAGAAGCAGAGAACATCTAGAACTATCGAAACTTCTGTCACTCTACATTTCCAGGTCTTCTTTAAAAACAGTGATTGTTTTTTTGTCAACTAAAGGTGAAGCAATGACTAACGAAATAATTGGTTCGTTAGGCAGTATGACAAGGTCCTGGAAGGGGGATCTGGACAGATCCGCTGCTGCTCTTGAGCACTTTTGCCACAACTGTGTGAAAAGGGATGCTACACTAAGGATGTAGCTCAGCTGGTAGAGTATTGCAGAATATTTGTTTACATTGTGTGAAGATGTGTCACTGTGATTGGCTTAATAAAGAGCTGCATGGCCAATAGCTAGGGAGGAGAGAATAGGCAGGCTTGAGAGAGAGAGAGAGAGAGAGAGAGAGAGAGAGAGAGAGAGAGAGACTCTGAGAAGAGAGGCAAGGATTTTCCCAGCAGACTTGGAATAAGTCAGATGTACAGAAATGGAGAAGAGGTTTATTAAAAAAGCCACATGGTGGAATGTAGATTAATAGAAGCAGATTAATTTAAGTTATAAGAGCTAGTTGAGAACAAGCCTAAGCTAAAACCAAGCTTTCACAATTAATAAGACGTCTCTGTGTCATTATTTGTGGGCTGGCAATCCAAAGAGAGTTCAGTGAGGAAGCTTGCTGCAAATGGTGGCCCACACTGGGTACCAGAGGAAGTGTTTATCTAATTATTCTTTACCAAAAAAGAAAACTCAGGAGTCAAATATCAGCTAAGGACCCGATTGATCAGAGAAACGGTGGAGAAGCGGCCAGTGACCTCCTCTCTCTCCTTCCCCAATCCAAAGTCCAAGAATCTTTCTGAGCCCCACCCTACTGCTAGCCGGCTCCACCCTCTGATTCAAAATAAACTTTACTAGCAGTCTCAGAAGTGTCAGAGTGTGATCAAAATACCCCACAACAGTGGAGCGCTTGTCTAGCACAGACAACACCCTGCATGGGCCCCCAGCACCACATAACCCAGCAGTGATAGTGCACACATGCAGTACTAGCACTCATAAGGTAGAGACAGGTGGATCAGAAGTTCATGGCCATTCTCAGCCAAGTAGTGAGTCGAAGGACTGTCGGGGTTACATGAGACCCCACTGTCTCAAAAACAAAAACAAACAAAACAAAAAACATACATGGGTGTTATAACTTTTAAAAAAATTTCAATATATTTAAAGACATACACAAAGCCCCACATATATAAGGAAACAAAAAGACTAACTCGGGATTCATAAAATATTGCAGCTTTTAAACTTAATACTGGAAAAAGCATGTATGAGTTCCAGAGTGTGTATCTGTCACCAGTGTTGCTTCCGGTAGGCAAAGACCATGACTGAGGAGTGAACCCCACGTACACGGATTCTATGCAACAGATAGATACTTCCCAAGAAGAGGAGAGCAGTCAAGGCCAGAACCCCCGGTACTAAAGCGTCCTCACCTGAGGTAGTTTTTCAGGCCACTCGTTATAGTCTTATTGTCCCACAGCTCAATATCAATGTCCATGTCAGGGGGGGACTTGGGAGCTGGAAAGAATAAAATTTGAAATGTTTCAACTATAATTCAAAATATTACCTATGCTGTGATGAGAATGCATACCAACTCAAGTAGGTCAAAGGGAGGGCCATTTGCATCCTGGGGCTCCGTTAAAGTTCACTTTAGGAAGGCTGCCTTTGTGATCTGGTTGGAAGCTCACTCTGTTTCTTGCCCTCAAAGGTAAGAAAGGTAGCATTGGTTTCTCTCAAATCAATTTCTTGCTAACAGCTGAAAAGACAGGGGCATGCTTCTAAGTGCTTGGCATGGGCCAGCACTTACGTATCTGAAGAAGCACTATTACCCTGAGATTAAAATGGAGGAGGCAGAGATACAGAAAAGCTAAGCAAACTCCAAGATCATAGAAAGCTTTTAAGTGGTGGAGCTGGGATTCCAAGCCAGGAAACAGTCTAGAACTGTAGAGGGCATCTATACACCCATGCATATTCCTGCAACACTAGCTAACAAAAGGCACTTGAAAGGGCCCAACCTCACAAACATGCCACCTCATCTGTTACAGCTCAACACTGAAGACTGAACAAAGGGGCTAATGGTTTAGCAGAGTGGGAAAATGTGGGCTCTTACATCCAAGGTCTTTTGTTCAGGTGGCAGTACCTGTATCCCACAACAAACTTTTAGAACTTAACTTTCAATATGATATAAAAATTAACAAAGACAACAACAAATTGTCTATGTCTCCTGTATGTTGGGTTACCTGTACAAATATCCCAAATCAATGACACCCTTGTTTCATCTAAAACTTACAAAATGTGGTGTTCATAAGTTTTTGGACCTTGGAGTTCACACCTCCTATTCGGTACAGGCCTAAAATGGTGATACCTGAGGGAGGAAATCACAAGTGAATATGGCTGAAGGCACTTCTCAAGCACATATCTAAAAATCCCAGGCATGTGTCCATGCAGAACCTGACAGCTACTTACCCAATTTTGCCAGAGAATCTTAGCCATCCTACCCTGGAAACACCCACCCACCAAAGATTTCTCAGAGCAGGCACTAAACAGCAGTTTAAAAGGCTTTTGAGATCTTCAAAGGCCTAAGTCCCCCTGCCTACTTACTACTCTTTGAATATAAAAGTGCATCAAAGATAGGAGACAGTATTTCTGTTTCTTCTGAGTCAGAGTCCTTTGCATTCAGTGGTCCGATCTCACCTGCATCTTCATTTCAAAGGCAGGGAAGCAGATTTCGAGAATCCAAGGATTCTGCTTCACTTCTTAAAACTCGCAAGTATAGGAAAATTCTGAATGCAAGTTCAAAGAACTCTGAAGCACAACAGGACTTTTGCTTTAAGCAATAGTCTCAGAAAGAGAAAGTATACAACCTCTACCTGAAGGCAGTCTCAACAGGTTCTCATTCCCATGGGAAAGCTGAGGATGCTAAGGATGGAACAGCTATTCAAATCACAAAGGAAAAGAGTGTAAGGCTGATAGATGATGAATACAGTCTTCCTAAGATCTCCCCTCCAGTGTTTGAAAGAACTTGAATCAGGCTTTGCTGACTCCCCATAGGAGACCTTACCCTTTCAGAGGAGGGGATGGGAGTTTGGGGGAGAAGGCTGCAGGGAGAGGGAGATCTGTGGTTGGCATGTGAAATGAATAAAACAATTTTCTTAAATAAAAAAAGAAAGAACTTGAAGTGATAAATAGTATTGTGCCTTTCAGAAAGAAGCAAACAGGGGAACATATTTGAAAAAGCCATAAAAAAAATAGTATAAGGGTTGGAGAAAAGGCTCAGTTAAGAGCACTAGCTGTTCTTGAAGGAATCAGATTCAGTTCTCAGCACCCACAGAATGGCTCATACCCATCTGTAACTTCAGTTTCAGGGAATTTGATGTCCTCTTCTTGCCCCTTCAGGCACCAAGCATGCACACAGTACACATACATACATATAGACACTCACATATACATGAATATAAATAAATCTTTGAAAAGAAAGAGTATAACCAGTTGAAATTATACCTAGCTATATAGTCACATAGTTTAAATTTATATCCACATAGTTTAAACTTATATCATACTCAAAATTGTTTTTGTGTTCATGGCCCGACGCTCACTTTCCTCTTTAAGTGAAAGGTTCGGAGTGCAGGACTGAGACATATGGAAGTAATCATGCACCGTCTGCACACTCACCTCTTGTTTCCACAGCTTGAATGCATTTTCTCACGAAGTTGAACCCTGCTTCATTTAAGTACACTGCAAGTGAGAGACAGCCTAATTAAGATCCGATGTGAACTCGCCTTCCCCCTTCAGCTGGCTCTGCTCTGTGCCTTCATGGATTTTACCACTGCATTCACCAAATGCCCTAATACAGCAGGGAGACTCACACTCACACTCACTTCATCAAACTGTGTGCTAGGGAGCACAGAGCACTCTACACTGTAAATAGACCCACAGCACAGATGGCTCTGTTGTGTTCAGACCCCACCACCACCACCACCTGGATAATTCTTATGGTGAGTGGAAAGTGATAGTAAGGCCTTTCGTGTAGCCATTCTTTCCCATGTGACCACGACAACATCCTGAGCCTCTTAACATAATTCATCAGGTCACTGAAAACTCCACTCCTCTTTGCTGTGATGTCTAGTGCTCTGTTTTAACCAGTGTTCTTTTAAGTACATGCTTGGCATTCAGAATAACTCAAACACACTTAGTCCATGTGCTAGCAGCTCCCCCATTTCTGGTCCAGGAGTAGAAAATAACATGATTTTCATTCTTTGCTAAACTTTCTTTAAATTAGTCTTAGGGCTGGTGAGGTGGTTCAGTGTGTAAAGACTTGCTGCTGAACATCTTGACTTGACTTTGATCCCTGAGACCCACAAGGAAGAAACAGAGAATCAACTCTTGCAAGTTGTCCACTGATCTCCACACCAGCGCTATGGTACACATGGCCACCAACATACAGCCACCCAACCACCCGTTCGCTTACCCCACTTAATCAATAATGTAATAAGTAAATTTGCTTTAGTTTTTAAGCTGTGGGGTTAAAACCAAATTAGATTAATTATATAAAGGAAAACATTTTAAAAAGCCAAGTAACACCCACAGGAAACACTTGAGAAGTCTTTACATTGTAATAATTTCTATCATGTGGTAGGTATGCATTTTTTCAATATGCCAAAATACTAATGAATGAGAATAATTCAGACCAACAAAATTAAAAACCTTCCAATTCTAAAATGATGGTTATTTTTAAAGGTTGGGTAATTGAGTACATTGTTCAGTTTGTCAATAAAACTGAGCAAGAGGCAGAAAGTATCTTCAAGTATTTTCAATAAGGCTGTCCTCTAACACACAGAATAAAGAGAAAGGTATCATGTAAAATAGAATTATTTTTTACATATTCATTTGGAGTAAAATAAACAATAGGCAGGCTATCTCTCAAAGACAGACTGAGATAGTTAGAAACAATGCCCTGGTCTCTTCTAATACACTGAGAGCAGGTGCCTCATGTAGAGCAAAAGTTTACAAGGTCAATCTCTGGCTCCTGAACTATTCCATGGATCCTGCTCTTGGCTTTCTCCCCATGGGTTAATGCATGATTATTAATCAGTTCAGGGTGTGGAGAAAACAACCAGGAATTTGTTCATCATGTTTGACTATGTGCACTTTGCCTCAAAGAGCTGGTTCCATGGAGCTGAGATGATACCCAGCATTGACTGAAGTCAGGAAAAACCATAGGTTCCGCTAAGCTCTGGTATGATGCACTATGACCTGGAGCATGTCCACTGACTTTTATGAATGAGACTTTCTACCTATAAGATGTGAGATGTGGCACTCAGTAGACACACCTGTCATCCCAGCACTGAAGAGGCTGAGGGTGGAGGATGTAGAGTTTAAGGCCATCTTGGGTTACATAGTGAGACTGTGTTAGAGCAGAAACGAGCAGCAACAACAAGACAAAACAGAAACAAGAGAGCCCAGGGAGACGCAAACAAAAGAGCAACAAGCACCCAACTCTTAAGTCAGTGTTATGGACAGAAAACAGAAGACAGCTCAAGGAAACCAGTTTCTAAGCAGATGAAGAAGGTGATGCTTACTCTTCCACATAAAACTTATGTTACTAGGAGTTGGGAAGATGACTCAGCAGTTACAGTGTTTGCCATGTAAGCATAACAACTGTAGTTCAGATCCACAGAAGGCAAAAGAAAAAAAGAAAAAAAGAAAAAATTCTGGACGGACCTTGTGGCCCACCTGTAATTGCAACCTCAGATGACTGACACAAAGGATCCCCAGACTAAGCTGGCTAGTGAGACTAACCATACTGTGAGCTCTAGATTTGACCAAGAGACCCTGATTCAGTGAATAACGTGGAAAAGCAATGGAGGATGCTTTCAGACATCAGCCTTAGGCCCAACCATTGGCACAAAAGTGCACGAGCATTCACACTCAAAAACACTCAGACAGTTGCCCATACATCACATAGAAAAAGAGATGAAAATGCTTGTTACTTGGCATGGTTTTATCTCTCTATTTTTTTCTTTTAAAAACTAAGTATAGTAATCTCTTCCTTATAGGACTACTAAAGAATGAGTTAAAGTAATTTGGAAAGCTACACGTAGTGTTTTAAATGGAGTAGGTTCTGTGTGGTGTTGGCTCTGTGTCCACACCTGTCATTGACTGTAGTATAATGTAAACCTTCATGGACCAAGGCCTCTTTATTCTTTGGGTATGTCTGAAGCAACGATTGCTTGAAGAACTGTCAACCAGTAGTGCTGTTTTTCAAAAAGACATATGATATTATTTAATTAAAAAAAAAAACAATTTGGGGCCAGAGCAATGATTTGTTTCTTTAAACAGACATAGCTCGAGCATACAGTGATAAAGCCTCATGAACCTAGGAGGTTGCTGAAAAGATAAATTGGACATTAAGAAATGTCCCTATGGGTTTATTATACTTTAGTAAATCACAATGATCAAATGCAATGTGTCACTGAGCTGAACAGACTGCACACTGTGGCTGCTCTTCACATATATTTACTGCCCTGTTCTTCACAAAGGAAGACAGAATTTTTTAGCATCTTGAAGACTGGTTATGGTCATGTGATCAATGAGATGGAATGGAAATGATCCTATGTTACTTCCCAGCAGACCAAGATCAAGGTTTGCCATTTTCTCTTGTCACTAGCATAAGATCAGCATGGTACAAAAGGAGGCTACTCTGTGTACTTGAGTTTCAGAGTAGAAGCAAACCATGGAGGAGCTGTGTGGACATGCACTATAAACCAGCAAGATCCTTTGCTGCGGCAAGCCTCTGAGATCTGAAGATCAGCTTTCATCACACCAAGACCTGTCCAGGGCTTATTTAATTATGTGTAATTTAAGCAATTTTTGCTGTGGCCACACAGACTCAAGAAATATATTCAACTCAACAAAATTAGTATCCTTAAAGAGAAAAATAAGTCCTGTTAGAATCATCTCTTGCCAGTTAATATTCACAAAGTTCTGTACAACAATGCCTCCACTAGAGTGCCCAGCATTCTCTGCTGTGGTGTAGTTTACACAGTTTGCTCCAGTTGACTTGATGTAAGATATAGTTACAATGACAGTCAGGAAGCGTCAATTTTTAAGAAATTCATGTGATGAAAAATGAGCTACTTTCTAAAGCCATGAGAGGATTATTATATTGCTTTCATTCGTGCCAAGGAAAATTCAACTAAAGCAGTGTTGTTGTTTTTAATAGCTGAAAAATAAAAACCATTTACTCCTTAATTTCACAAGAGACAGCTGTGGAAAGGTTTATTAATAAGTCAAATGACACCATTAAAAAGGGTGTGCATGAGCTGGAGATCTGGCAGCAAGCAAAGCACTGCCATTCAAGCTTGATGTTTGGGCCCCTGGGACCTACATGGGGTTAGACTTGGTAGCATGCACCTGTAATCCTAGCACTCAACAGTAAGATGGGAGCTACAGAAAGGAGATCCCCTGGAAGCCCCGTAGCCTGGTGTGCTTGGCTACAAACAGGAGGCCTTCTCTCTATTAAAGCAGAAAGTGAGACCAAAACCAAGGTTGTACTCTGACCTGCACACTGTGCTGTGGCATGTGGGTATCTACACTTAGACACACAGATAGTGAGTGTTTCTCCTAATTCTCCTTCAGTGAAAGACAAAGTATTCTTGGTGTAGGATAGAAAGAAAGGGAACTCATCCTACATGGTAGAAACATGGAGTTCTAGATGGGTGCTATGTCTTCTTCAGAACAGGCAACCAAGATGAGCAACAAAATATTTCCTCCCCCTTCTCCACCATGGCTGAGTGAGCACCTTCTTTGGTGGCTTCTCCCCTGAGACCTGCCTGTGCCTCACTCCCACTTCTCCCACAATCTGCGAATTCTCCCCAAGACCCACCCTGTGCCCCACACCTACTTTTCCCTGTTTTAGAGAAGACCAGAAGAGTGTTCAGAATCAAACTGTCACCAAATTCCCAGGCATTGAAACCCTGTAGTACTAATGTCATTTGGCCTGAAAACAGACTAAACTTAATAAAGCTAATTTATTCAATCAAAAGTTAAGTGTAAGCATTTTCTCCCTGTTGGAAACTGTTCAGGGCTAAAGCTTTTATTGAAATCAAACTGAAGTTTCCATGAGACTGTTTAGCAGTACAAAAGCTATTAATCTTAACAGATATTCCAACAGCAATGGGGGAAAGAACAGCCTTCCACAGCTAACAAAGCAAAAGTCCTTGTTCTTTCAGCTTCCTCCTGTTTCAAAACACCCCAGACCCTTCCTGATGTAACCTTGGTGGTCTTACTGTACCTCCTCAGGGCTTCTAGGACAAAGCAATGCTTGTCTTTCATCATCCATTTACATTTCTAATCTGGCATTTCTGATTAAAAAGATACAGATATCCAACATCATACCGTAAGAGTTTTCAGAGGGGGAAAAAAGATGTGAGTACATTTGCTGGTTCTCAGGATGCCCTCAGGACCTTTCTCATCTTCCTGAAGGATGAAGAGTTGTCCCCACACCCCTTTGCTGTGAGCTGCAGATATATGAAGTAGGAATTCAGCTGACAATGGCAAAAGCATCTGGAAGAGTCAAGAACTCTTCCAGCGGACAAAGCCAAAACTAAGGGGTCTTGGTGATACTGGTTTTTGAATGTATTAGCTGTTTCCTGGAATGAATTTCCTGTGTGCTATTGTAGCTTTCCCATTTGATTCTTTTCTCAAGAATTTCTAACAGTGTGGTTGATCACTCATTGGGGTATTTGGATAACATTCCCCAACTGTGTTGACAACAGTCACACAGTCAAGATCTCTTTTTTCAGGCCTTTGTTACTTTTCTAGCATTAGACTCAGAAATCTGCCTTTCTGTAATTAGCTCTGACATGTAATTTCTCCATTAGCAAGTTTCCGGCCAGGGCCATCTCTGGACAAAGCATTTTATCTGAGATACTTCTCAAACATCCAAGGACAGACTTCAGATAGATAAGCATTCAGACTACCTGCTAGTTTCCTGAAATAAGGTAAATATCCATACTGAGACAACTGCCAAGGCCAGGAGGATGTTAGGTACAACGCTACGTTTCTCATGCAAATTAAGCTTAAACTCTCCTTTCACCCATAGCCCAAGTGATATCCCTAGTTCTAAAGGATTCCCCCTTTAACAATTAACTTAGAACAAAAGGGCTTTTACATACCAGGTGCATCAAGCTGTGGTGCAGGCAACCTAGTATTTGTCAATAAAACTTTGACTTTTGATCAAACATAGTTCTGTTCTCATGGGAGGATGTAAGGATGGACCAATTTACTTAGACACCTGGGGAGTTCTAGTGATAAACTACTCATGCAATGCAAAGCTCAAGAGGAATATTGTTCACAGAGGGCAACTGTTTAGAGTATGAAGAGAAAGGCTAATACCTGTTTCACACTAGGAAGATTACATCCCAAGGCATACATGGAAAAAATCACCCAGACAATGGTCAAGTGTTAAAGCTGTTCAGAAACCTTAAGATTATATACCCCACACAGCTAAGATGTGACTGTAGCTAGGAGAAACATCTATTGAAATGGACCCCTTTTATCTATCCCAGGAATAAATAGATATAAAAAGGAGTAAAATAGAACAATACAGAACAGACTAGACAGGAGGATGTGAACTAAATACCTCTGTTTTCAGAATTGCTACTTCACCTAGATGCAGGGGTGAAGGGCCTGCTAGAAAGCCACCACAGAAACTATGTCATCTGAGTAGAGACATGGCTCAAGGCAGCATCAGAGAAAACCCACGACCCATGAATTGAACTTTTCTTTATTAAAGACCAAGATGAAGATGTTGAGACAGAGCAGTGTGTCAAGAAATATAACCTGTTTTCCTGAAAAATATGTCCAGATGGCAAAGTTATGAAGAACTATGAGTGAGGTTCTGTCCCAATGGACCTGTTTGAGGAAGAGTTTCATTCTCATTTTAACTGGACAGCATCTGTTTAATATGGATGACAGCTACTACCCTTAACCTTGAAATGAATTAATCAACAGCGTCTTATCATCTCAAGAAGAATACAGTACGTCATATAACCACAACAGTATTTACAGATTCAATATCCTGGACCAGTTCTTTGTGGGGTTTCCGTTGTTTTGTTTTTCACATGGAGCTTTGTCTTAAGAATGATCTAACTCTCCTTTTCTAATGAATTGCACAGCTTCATTTATAGCATGGAGGGAAGTGTTGAATCGAGTGTGACTGCAAAGCAAGGGACCCCTTGCTCAGGCTGCAGAAGGTCTGCCAGCCCCAATGCGCACACCACAGCCTCACTCTCTACTCTACGGCATGTGCTCTGAACACCTATGCTGCAGCCTTGTGTAGGGCCACTCTAGTTCTTACTGTTTTGTTTCCACGATTCCCAGTGGAATCAGGAGTTAAGAGGTTTCCCTCTGGTTGTGTCTGAGGAAGGACCAAGCCGAGGGGGAAGACACCAGCAGGGGTCATAAGGTTCAGATCCCACATGATCTTTCTGTGGCTTTCTCATTCCTCTCCCAGGAAATGTAACTGGTTTTATTTGTGGCTTACTCTGCAGGGCAAGTCAGAATATAGAAAAGCTTATTTCTGATTAAGTTTCTGTTCCTTTAAAAATCATAGTTAAGCCGGGCGGTGGTGGCGCACGCCTTTAATCCCAGCACTAGGGAGGCAGAGGCAGACGGATCTCTGTGAGTTCGAGGCCAGCCTGGTCTCCAAAGCGAGTTCCAGGAAAGGCGCAAAGCTACACAGAGAAACCCTGTCTCGAAAAACCAAAAAAAAAAAAAAAAAAAAAAAATCATAGTTAAGTTGAAATCTAAGAAGTGTTCATGTAAAACCTTTAAAGAAAGAGGAGAAAAAGAACTTACTTTCTTCTTTCTTGCTAATTATTGCAGGCAGTGTGTAAATCTAGAAAACAAAGGATGTCAGTTAGTTACTGCAGTTAATGGTCCACAAAGAAGATTGGCAAGGTGATGCTTACATTGAAACAAAACCATGGACGTGGGCTCAAGGTCCAGCAACTATTTCCAGGGTACAGCCATCTGTTCAGCTGATCCACCAACCCCTAATATGGTTCCATTATTAATGGTCCAGCCTGGGCTAAGTTCGCCCTTCACCATCTGACTTATGTATTTCACTCTCTTTCCTGACTTGTGCTTAAGGCACCTTCTTCTGGAAGTGTCTCTCACAGTGGAATTCATCTGACTTTGCTCCTTCCTCACAGGAGCTGTATGGGTTTTGTTTCACATGGGCACATTCTTGACCACATTGCTAAGATAACAACCCATTCCTGCATCTGCTCTAGATCAAGACTTTTTTTTTTAATAATTTATTTTTCCTGCACTCCAGAAGAGGGAGCCAGATCTCATTATAGGTGGTTGAGAGTCACCATGTGGTTGCTGGGAATTGAACTCAGGACCTCTGGAAGAACAGCCAGTGTTCTTAACCTCTGAGCTATCTCTCTAGCCCGGTCAAGACTTCTTAACCATTGGTGAAAAGTTTAAATATTTTTAAAAATCTACCTCTGATTGACATTCTTGATTTTTGATTGATTGACATTGTAAAATACAATAGAGTAGAAATGGAAAATAATAAACAGAGAGCCAGATCTTCTCATTATTTAGTTTGATGGACTTAAAATCACATCCTTGTGTGCTCACATGATCCTCTAAACTCTACTCACAGTGTCTAGGCTCATCTGATTGTGGCCTGAAACAGGGTTAGAGGGAGGGTCTCGGAGCACACTACGCTGGCACCATTGCTCAGGCCTTTAGCTTGATCTGTTCTTGTGTTCTCTGCCATCAATGGAACCTTCTCCAGTGATGGGACAGCGCCTCCTGTTTATTCTGTGTGCTGTCACTCAACAGACCCAGGAACAGTGGTCAGAAAGAAAGCAAAGAGCAACTAATGACCTCTCTCTTTCCTATGGAAACGCCCCTGGTGTTTGTGAGTAAATTACAACACAGACATCAAAATGACTACTAGAAACAGGATGTGAACCAAAGGGGATGTCTCCCACCCACAGTTTTGTTAAGCCGTTGTACTTTAAAATGGCCTGGACCAGAGGATGACTCCACACATAATCTTAATAGTAACCCAATAAAATGATGCAAGACATGCAGCCAAATTAATGATTATAAATATTTTAAAGTAATTTTAGGGTTGTCTATCAGTCTTGGAAATCTCCCGGAAAACAAATGACAAGTGGGATTGCATGCCTGTGGCTGAGCTGACACAGGAGAGCAGGATGGGAGGCGGCCATCTGATTCGTCACTTTAACATTCCCAGCTACGTTATATACACAGAGAAAGTACACCCAGAGGTGCTCTGTGAGCTTCAGAGTCAAACACAAGTTAGAGATGATGTCACTCTTACCGGTTCTTTTCCATCCATGGCCTCCAGCCAGAGCTTCCGGTTAGCTTCAGAGAATGCCTGTAGTGTAATGATGCCATGCCTACCGACAGACAGACACTCTAAATGTCAAATTCATTCTATTGTGCCCTTTGGCATTTGTAAATTTTCAAGTCCTTGGTTAATTATAAAGCCGTAATTTGGGAAAGAAAAAAAAAAAAGATCAAATGCAATAAAAAAAAAGGGAAACGGAAAACTAGAAAATTTTTTCTATAAGTGTCTTTCAGAAAAGTCACCGCACACACCCACTCACACACATTCACCCACATATACATACACTCACACACATATATACAAATGCACACTCACATACATGTACACATACACATGTACACACAGACTCACACAGGCACACACAGATACACCCATATACACATACATGCACAGAAGCACACACATGCACACATATACACATGAACAAACACACGCACATGCACTTTTTAAATTTAAATGATGACAGGTAAGTCATGAAGGTGTGAGGCACAGGGCTGTCTGAAGAAGTTAGTTCAAACAATTTCCCCTGAAATGGTCAAAAAAAGATGGCAAATGCATATCCAATGATTTTCAAAGTTACCTGATATTCAAAGCTCAGGATCCTGATGTGGGACCAGCTAGTCACTAACAATGATGGTGTGTGAAGCCTCAGCTCACAACAAGCCAATGATTACATACTCAGTGTTTCTCTGCACCATGACCACAGTGTTAAAAGGAATTCCCTGAAAATACTCCTCAAGTCAGGTGCAGGTGTGATCTGCACCTGGGAGGCTGAAGCCTCTCGGCTTACACACACAGGCTGAGTACTGAGTGAGACTGTCTCAATAAACAGTGTCCCCAAATCTCTTCCCTGCAGCCACTTGAAATAGTTACTTAAGGATGTATTATTTCCATATAAAAGAAGGCACCATATAAAAGGTGTGAGGGTAATGTGAAATTTTATATAAATTATCTCATATAAAAGAATTGATGTAGTCAGCCTGGAAATTACAAGGATTTGCAAATACTGGGAAATTTTTTCATTACTAGTATGAAATTCTTAAAAATTTGGAATAGCATAAGCTGACAACAAATTACTTGTATTCTGTAGATGTGAAAATACCTCATTAGAACGATAAGAAAGGAAAAACGTATATAAGGGCCCAGGTGATCTGGTGTGATTGAGTTTATTGTCTCTCTGGGGCAAGTTCTATGTATTACAAGCTATACTTCAAACTTGGGATTCTGTGCAGGGATTCCAGATGCATGTCCTGCCCAGTCTTGCTGCAGAGTTTTAAGTCAATGTCAAAGTATCAATGACACGATTAGAATAGCAGTCAGTGTTTTCTGGATGGTTATATTTTGTACTGGTATGTGTGTTCATAGGAACACTTTATTATTTGATTTAACCATCAGGAGACCCTGGAGGTGTAGACTTATTTCCCCATTTTACAGATGGAATAACAAAAGCACAGAGTTTGTGCAACTATAACCAGAACATGCAGAAATATAACAGTGCTATGCACACAGTAGGTCTCTAGAGGCACTGAACTTGGCCAGCTGTGGAGTTTATGGTATTCCCTCTGGAGGCTTCTTATTCCTTGGTAGCAAGACCATCAGGTTTTAAATTATGATAAAAGTGCTTGTCCTGAAACCAGCGAACAATGCTGTGGCTCTCCCCCTTTGCTGGGGCGCAGACTGCTCCGCCCTCCACGCTAACATGCCAATTATGTCAACTCTCCAGGTTGTTTTGACTTTTTCCCAGCATAAGGTCTCCTGTTTCTTTTTAAAAATACCATACAATGGAAATACATCCAATAAATACCATACAACTGGATAAATATGTGAAAGAGTGAAGTAAATACATAGATGTCCTCTTTACAAATGCTATATTTTTCCATGTTGTGCTTGTTCAAACTTAGAAACAGAAAGTAAGTAAAAACTACAAAGTGGAAACTAATGCTCAAACCTTTCGACCACTTCTATGTCAAAGCAGAAGCGTTTGTCAATTGAGTCCGTCTTTCGTCGGATACATGACTTTAATTTAAACATTTCGGGTGAGCCAGTAACGAGGCCATTCTGAAAAAAGAAAGGCACATAGTCACTAACACAAGGGAGTGAACTGATGTGCACTGATCCAAAGTCGCCGACTGCAAGTGTTAACTTGCAGATAAGCTGACATATAAAGGTTTCGCTCCTCTGCTCTTTAATCCTCCTCACTCACTGACAACATACTGAGCCCTTCATTATTTAATCTGTGACAGGACTTCCTGACACCTTTGGACACATTTACTCTGACAGGAACAGACGCTTACAGTGCACATATTCTGAGGACACAGAGAGACATGGCATTACAGTCATTGAACATCACAGTTGCATGTGCAGCCCATGTGTTAGGATATTTCCCCATCAGAATCCTATCTAATAAAAAAGTAAACATACAAATTCCCCAGGTAGTAAGAGGTTAGTGCCATGGATATGCATTTTTTGTACTGGAGCCTCCACAGTAGCTAGCTCCAAGTCCCCAAAGAGCCTCCAGAATAAGGAAGCTCACATTGGCCATGCTCCTCAGTCTCTGGATGGGACTGAACAGGGGCCTGCCTCTCAGGAGCTCTACATGGGAGATGCCTAGCTACATCAGGGAAAAGTTTAGCTCAATGTTTGTTAACCCTGCTTGCTTGCAAACCTCACAGATTCATTATCAGTGCTTTGATTGTTCCGTTTGCATTATTAACATCCCAACTGTCACACAGGTTGAATTTCTGACAATCACTACTCTAAGTGAGTCACAGCTCAATGTACATTTCGACTTAATAACTCTGCAGGTGATGCTATCCACAGGCTTTTTCTCCGCTATGTTCCCATTTCTTTTGCATCTGTCCTTCACTTTGAATCACTAGGCTCTGCTGGATGTTTGAGCACAATAAGTTTCAGCTGACACATCTTAATGTTCCTAGTTTCTATCATTTACTTCTGCCTTGCCCTACATTATAAACTGCCGAGGTGACTCATTTGCTTTCTAGAAACAACTTCCTCAACTGTTATAATAAGGTTGAAACAAATTATCTTTAGGATAAAATCCACCTCCAGACTTAGATCTTAGTGCATGACCAAGTTAGCCAATTCACAAGACCAGTCATTGTCCATGTTGGTAAGCTAACTAAAAAATAAAGAAAGAAAGTAAGGAGGGAAGAAAGGAGGGAGGGAGGGAGGAAAGGAGGGAGGGAGGGAGGAAAGGAGGGAGGGAGGGAGGAAGGGTGAGTTATACCCTACATGCAATGAAGACTGTACCATTTCCTCAAATAATGATGCATCATGTCCTATAATGGTAGCTAGCCATGAGACACATTTAGCAACTAATTTACTTTGGGAGTAAGTAAGCCTTGATTGGCTTCTTTGAGAAATTTGTTAGGCAGCATTTTGGTATGTGAGTTTCTAAGCTATTAGAGGCAAAGAGAACACAAGGGCAGCTGTAGCATTACCAGTAGGGACAGGATGCAGAATCTCTGAGCCAAGCTGGGCCTAGACACTGGCAGTTCCTTCCTTGGTTGCTAGCCAACACACAGCACAGAGCCCTACTTCTGAAACCAGAGACGTAAGAGGGTACCTCAGTCATCTACTGAAGGATCCCTATCTGTAACCAACTGTTTAGAAATACATGAGAGCCCAGTTAAAGAAAAACACTGCCTATTCGTTTTTATGTCATTAAGGCCATTAAAATTTTTTAATAAAATTTTCAGTTATTAAAAAATGTGTGACGTTATTAGGGACAGGAAGCACAGGCGACACTTTAACTCCCATTCCTTAAATTAGAAGCTTGATTTGAAAAGGAGAAAGCTCACTCACCATCTTCCCACTGGCTTTCACTTCCGAGACGCTCATTGTGAACATTTTGCTCCCTTTGTCGTAAGTGCAGTAGTGTTTAATCCACGTGAAACCCAAGGGTCCTAGTGCAGGAGACAAAAACCACTCACATTCAGATGTATGGTTTGTACCTAAGTGTGTGCATGGGCACACCTGCACACGGACAGTGTCCACACATCACTGTAGCTGGAACATTTACTGTGAGGAAGGCCAGGATGAGCAAAAGTGACTGAGGATGGCACCATGAAAGCAACAAACGCCTTTACTCAGTCTTTCTCAGAATCGGGAAACCTATGAGTAGTCCTGTATGTAAACTTCACCTATCTCGATCTTGTCTGTAAATGTGGAATCTGGTAAGCAGGTGTGCTCAACTATTGAAAAACCAATCATACCAACAATGCACACATGTAACTGTTTTTGGAGATGGGGTCTTGCTTTGAAGTTCAGACTATTCTCAAACTTACCATGTAGCCAAGGCCAGCCTTGAGCTCAAGATCCTCCTGTAAAGCTCCCAAGGGCCAGGGTTACAGAGATGCCTCTATTCCTGGCAGCTGAGGAGCATATGTTTAATATTTGCATGGCCAGACATACACTGTCACTCGGTGAGCACTTGGCAAACTAAGCTAAGCGTGGATGATGATCCTTGACTTTCCTGACCTTGGAATTACTTCCTCTTCCTGTTGCTGTGAGGGAAATAAGCCCATGGCCGGGGATGGAGCTCAGAGAGGAGGTGTGGTAGAGCATCAGACGTGGTGCTCCAGGG
Organism: Peromyscus attwateri; assembly: GCA_902168425.1. Lineage (NCBI taxonomy): Eukaryota > Metazoa > Chordata > Mammalia > Rodentia > Cricetidae > Peromyscus > Peromyscus attwateri. The sequence continues at coordinate 20,766 of CABHPP010113990.1, forward strand.
CTGAGATAGTAGCACTCCAGAGGCAGAGGCAAGGGAAGTTCAAGGTCACTGTTAGCTACATAGCAAGGCCAGGGCCACATGAGCTCCAGGAGACCTTGTCTCTTTAAAAAAATCCAAATGTTCTTAAAATAATAATGTCCCTGTTTATATTATTTATATTAAAAGAAATATGCATATCAGTAATGCTCAGTTTTGTTTCCCCCATAAGCATGGTCCCTTTTCTCACAGCACAGCACATCATGCTCCTACATCTGCAGTGGGCGTATCCTTCATTCCACCCTTCATTGACAAAGCACAAGAGCTTGCATTTACCCAGAGAAGCTGAGTGAGTGTTCTGAATCCAAGGACCACGGTGGGCTGAGTGGGTTGGGAAGAGAGCTTAGGACTCCCTTCCTGGAAGCTTCTTCAGCTACTGCTCCACCCACTTAACACAGAAGTCCTTAGCCACCTCTGTGCATAATGTGACTGCTGGCTTGATTTCAGCACCCAGCACTCAAAGGCAAGCAATTACAATATAAAGCAGCACCTTGAGATGGTGTTTCATGAGCCACTGGGTTTCTTTTTGTTAGTCATAGTGTCCTTGTGTCAGTTTTAACTTTTGCTCATACTTACACTACTCCAGATCTTAAGATGACAGGGTACACATACACTTTGCAATCACAAGGGATTACAGCAATTAACTCCAGTTCTGTTCCAGGACCTCTTCACACTACAGTACTTGACGACACTTGATACTCCGTGTCATGCAATGCACAACACTTAACAGCTTCGAGCTGGTGAGTGGAACATGGCTGATGCAAACTGGCAGCCACTTCATTACTTAGGTAGCGGTGTGTGAAGTAGGTTCTGTTGTTGTCTTAAAATGAAGCTGCCACCATGCTCTAATGATATTGTAGACCAAATATGTCTTTTTTCCCTTGCCCTGTCTTAAATTTGAAACCTGCCGCACTTCACGGAGACATTTGCTGTCCCCCACTTCATTCTTTAAAGCTTGCTGGCAGCTGTGTGGGAACTGGTCTCAGTCCACTTAAAAGCCCCTTAAGGTATCTGAAAAATCAAAACATCACAACTCCAAAGCTGCAAAACAAAAGAGGCTCAACTGTCCTGTCCAGTGACCACAGAAAGCTGTGGCAGATATTGTCACATTCACGAACACCTACTGCACACCTTTACCTCAGAACCTTTAGATGTTATAAAAAAACATTACATAGCTAAGAAGAGCAAGTCTGCCAGCTGTGCATAGGCATTGGGGGTTCTGTTTAAAGGAATAATACTCTCACTTGCTTTTTATCATTTTGTTTTTGAAAAAAGTTTTCATATGATATATTCTGACCATGGCTTCCCTTCCCTCATATCCTCCTGGGTCATCCCCACCTCGCCACCATTCCGACTGCATATCTTCTTTCTCTCTCTTAAAAAGACAAATGGAAAAACAAATAATAAAACAGAACAAACAAATTAACAATAAGAAAAGAAGAAAGAGCATAAGAAATTTTGTATCTAGCTACATTGTTGAAAGAATTTATCAGCTGAAGGAGTTTCCCAGAAGAGTTTTTAGGGTCATTTATGTATACAATCACATCATCTGCAAATAAAGATACTTTGACTTCTTCCTTTCAAATCTGTATCCCTTCATCTCCTTCAGATGGCTCATTGCTCTAGCTAAGACTTCAAGTACTATATTGAATAGGTATGAAGAGTATGGACAACCTTGTCTTATTTCTGGATTTAGTGGAAATGCTTTGAGTTCCTCTCTGTTTAGGTTGATGTTGGCTGTGGCTTATTGTAAATCACCTTTATTATATTGATATCTGTCCCTTACATCCCTAGTTTCTCCAGGACTTTTATCATGAAGGAGTTTTGGATTTTGTCAAAGGCCTTTTCTGCATCTAATGAGATGATCTTGTGGTTTTTGTCTTTCAGCCTGTTTATGTAGTTGATTACATTTACCAATTTATGTATGTTGAACCATCCCCACATCTCTTGGATGAAGCTTCCTATATCATGGTGGCTAATTTGTTTGAGGTATCCTTGCATTCAGTTTGTAATTATTTTATTGAGAATTTTTGCATCTATGTTCATATGGGAAATAGTTCTATAATTTTCTTTCTTTCTTGGGTCTTTGTGTGGTTTAGGTATCAGATTGTGACCTTGTAAAAAGAATTAGTCAATGTTCCTTTTGTTTTTATTTTGTACCATAATGAAAGAGTACTCTTTCTTGGAAGTCTGGTGGAATTCTGCAGAGAATTCCTCTGGCTCAAGGCTTTTATTATTTTATTTAAAATTATTTTATTATTTTATTCCTCTGGCTCTAGCTCCAGACTAGACATCGTTAATGTAATTCTTGACTGTATATATTGTATATACTTATTGGATATAGTTTTTCTTGTATTAGTTATAAGCTTTTTTTTTTAATTTTAGACAAAAAAGGGGGAAATGTGGTGGTATTGTGTTCCCCGAAATATTGTGCATGCTAATGAACTTACCTGGGGTCAGAGAAGAGAACAGCCACAATATTAAACATAGAGGATAGGCAGTGGTAGCACATGCCTTTAATCCTAGCATTCCAGAGGCAGAAATCCATGTGTTCAAGGATACAGCCAAGTATGGTGACTCATGCCTTTAATCCCAAGAAGTGAGCCTTTAATACCAGGGAGTGATGGCAGAAAGCAGAAAGATATATAAGGCTGCAAAAGCTAAACATGCAGTTTTTTACTTTCCAAAAAGCATGAAACTGGAAATAACAGCTTGTTCATCACTAATGAGAGAATGGCACTTTAGGGCACATCTGACTTGAAACTGAGTTAATTTAGCCAAAATGGTCAAAGTGGCTTCATTTAGCGACAGCACACAGAAAGGATCCTGTCACCTACCTCAGTCATGGATGGATTTATGCTAATTTTTGTGGAAAAAAACATTCTGAGCATGAGGCCGCTATGACAGCACTCTGTTGGGTCTGCTAATGGTTTTCTCACCTCAGAAAGTAAAGCCTGTGGATGAGACATGGCATAATTGCCAGTTTTGCTTCTGAAAACTGGCAATACCCAGAATTTAATGTTACGATGATGCTTCTGAGGGAAAAACTAGCAGTATGGTCACCAAGGTGATTCATCCTGACAAGGGTTTTGATTTTCAATTTTCTATGAAACTTTAAATTGAGATGGAGTACCACAACCAAATTCTACAACTTAGCACTGTTTTCATCAGCGATCCTGTGCTAAAATCTGAAATACTTCCTCACTTTGTCGATGGTGGACAGAATACGGTCTTATATTCTGTACAGAGATTCAGTCTTCCTTGTGAAACCATAGCATTGATTTCAAGTAAGTAACCAAAGTATGTGGTGCAGATACAGCATGTTGAATTATATGACACACCAAACGCAGGGCCAGCTAGATGGCTCAGCAGGTAAAAGCATCTGCTGCCAAGGCTTACAACCTGAGTTCAATCCCTGGGACCAAGACGGTGGAAGGAGAGCCCACAAGTTGTCTTCTGACACGCACATAGTGTAGTGTACAGGTGTGCACACACACACACACACACACACACACACACACTCTTTTTTAAGAGGGGGTAGGGCAATAAGAGGCGGGTAGGGTAATGGCTAAGGAGTTAAAAGTACCTGTTATGCACACATGAAGCCCTGAGTTTGGATCTTAGACCCCAAGTGAAATGAATGTCAGGAGGGTTTGTTGGCCCTCCGGTAATTCTAGCCTCAGAAGGCAGAGATGGAGAGTCCCCAGAGCAAGCTGCCTGTGATGGCTAGTCTTGGTTGTCAGTTTGGCTACATCTGGAATTAACCAAAACCCAAGCTGCTGGGTACATCTGTGAGGGATTTTTCTTGACTGAATCATTTGATGTGGGAAGATCCACCTTAAATCTGGAGCATATAAAGGTGGTGGCAGCTCATATAAAGGACATGGAAGAAGGAAGTGTGCTCTCTTTGGCTGCTTGCCCTCACTCTCACTGGGAAGTTCATCCCTTCACTGTCATTAGAGCCTATTTCCTTAGGAGTCCAGAATATACTGAAGACCAGCCAAGACATCCAGCCTCGTGGACTGAACAACTGTAGAACTCTTGGACTTTTCACTGGGAATCATTGTTGGAATAGTCAGACTGCAGCCTGTAAGTCACTCTAATAAATCTATCAGTCCTGTTTCTCAAGAACCCCGACTAATACACTGGCTAATAAGACTAGCCCCATTGGAAAGTTCTGGGCTTGACTGACAGACCCTGCCATATGAGGAATGATTTCTGGTATGAATCTCCCATACACGTGAGTTCATGTGTGTGTACAACCACACACATGTGTCCATACACATGTCAACACACATGCACACACATGGACCTCATACACACAGGAAATGAAAAGGAAAATAAAAAGAGAGACCTCAAATTGGTCTCTGGGACTCACGTTTCTCCTGGACGTAAAGGTAGCCCTCCATGGTCCACTGGCTGGGTGGTCTGTAGTCCTGGTTAGCAGATTTCATCCTCTGCATCAGTCTCTCTACCTCTTGTCGAGTACTTTCAAAGTTATTCCTTGTCTGAAGGGAAGGGAAACAACACACTCATTGGGCATTTTGCACCAGGTTTGAGGAACTTCTCATCTAAAGTCTCAAAACTGCCAAGGCTGTTAGGACAAGCTTGGTCCTTTTGGTTCTACTGAACACATAAGGACTCCGTTGTGCTGAGCTGTGTGTCTGCTTTGAGTCGCTTTAGTGGAGACATCCCCGGTGACTGCCTACATTCTTCTCTGACTCTACTTATGGGAGAGAGTTTCTACTTTCCCACTCTCTGGTGAGTCCCAAGTAGGTGAACGACAGCAACTAACATTATTAAGCATCTGCTAGCTTTGGGTAGCTAAGATTAAAAGTAGATACATAAGAACTTAATCACTTTTGAGGGAGAAAAAAAAAGACGCTTTCAATATATGTGACAAAGGACAACTTAAAAAAAATCTCCTCTTGTCCCAAAGGCTTGTTTTAATTTTTATTTTTTAGAATTAAATAAAATCACTTTGCTGTGATGAACTCACAAATAAATAGATCACATGGGCAGATTAAGGTGGTCACACAAATAAACTGAGTTCCAGAGTCTACATCTCAGTGAACTCTACAGTTGAAAGGCTTTTTTGAGAAGACATCACATGGTTTGGTTTCTGGAAGTACTAACACAGTTCTTAGAAGACTGGTGGAAAATTTATTTATACAAAGTCCAAGTTCTGTCATCATAGAGCCTTTGTCCAGTGACTGATGGAGGCAGATGCAGAGATCCACGGCCAGGCACCAGGCTGAGCTCTGGGAATCCAATTGATGAGAAAGAGGAGGGATTCTGCAGGCGAGGGACGTCAAGATCATGATGGGAGGACGTGCAGAGATGACTGGCCACACTAGTGGAAGCCCATGAACTGTGGACTGGTGGCTGTGGAGCCCCCATGGGACTGAACTAGGCCCTCTGGATATGGAAGACAGTTGTTTGGCTCAAACGGGGTGTGTGTGTGTGTGTGTGTGTGTGTGTGTGTGTCTGTCCCTGGTGCATGGGCAGGCTTCTGGAATCCGGTGCCTGTGGTGTGACACCTTGCACAGCCTTGGTGCAGTGGGAAGGGACTTGGACCTGCCTAGGCTCAGTGTGCTGGGCTTTGCTGACTCCCCATGGGAGACCTCAATTTGGGGGATGTGGGGAATGTGGGGTGGCTTGGGAAAGAGGGCTGGGGGGTGGGAGGAGGGTAGAGGGGGGGTCTGTGGATAGCATGTGGAGTGAGTAGAAAATTTCTTAATAAAGAAAAATGAAAAAAAAAGTCCAAGTTCTTACTTCTTTTGGAATTAATAGTTCATACACTTGATAATAAGTTTGTATAAGCTGTAGGGAAAAAACGAGGTTTTCTCCAAAAGAATCTGTTTTACATTCAAAACACATCACCCCAACAAAGTATATCTAAAAACATAAAAACCATAGCTCACCCCGAGATCTCTCTGTGGCCCACAAACAAAGAAGCGAACTTTAAAGTAGATTAGGGTCCTTTTCTGGGGACTCTCTTGCTGTTTTTCTCTTTAAAACATAAGGACTGATTTTTTTCAAGTGCTTCCTTTCTCCTATCCCAACTGTGGATATTGTAGCTAATACAGAAACAACTCATAAAACTCTGGTGTCTGTAATTTTCCTTTTTAATCTTTACTGAAGACAGACAACTGCCTTCCACATTGAAAAGACAATGTAAATGGGTTAAAGATGAAATCATTCCTGGTAGGGGATCTTAGTTCAGTAAAAGCTGAAACCCAAACATGATTAGAAAAATCCAATTGCATAGTTCTTCAGGGGCACGCCAGCCGGGTAGTGTGCTCACCAGACTCCACAAAGACAAGACCCAACAAGCAGGAACAACTTTCACAGAAAATTGAGTGAAGGCTTCCTTGGTTATTATGGCTAGAATGACTGAAGACTCAACATTAGGACCTCATCCTTGCCTAGGTTTGACAATGGCAGAAATGCGCTGGCTAATGGTGGAACTGTTGTTATGTGTTCAGAGACTTCACAAAATAAGCTGGTAGAAATGGCTGGTTTGTGAGTAACTCATGCCCGTTCTTTAATGCAATGTTTTTGAATGCTTCAAAGCTACATTTAAACTTAAACTTATCTGCAAATAATCAATAGCACCTGTTTTACATATGATTTCGGAGATATGAGGCCTTAGAATGTGAAGGCTGTCCCTCCTCTGTTCCCGGCTTTGAGGATAACTCACAGATAAAAGGAACACACATTGCGGGAACCTGTGAAGTTCTAATATCTGTATATATTGTAAAATCATTTCTATAATCAGGTTAAGTAATATATGCACCACCACATGTATTTACTATTCTTGATTGTGTTGGTGAGGAGCTTGTGTATGGTAAGGTCCATAAAAAATATATCATCTATAACACTGTATTAATTATACTCACAGTGGGTATGAGAATCCAGACTCTATTCATCCTGTGCCACCCACGAAGCTAACAAGAATACCAGGTAACTCAGGGTCCTCCACCTTGGTAATATTTACTTTTATAAAACGCAGTAGCATACATTTTTCTACCATAAAATCAGTTCTTCTCTTACATATGCTCAGTTCATCAGTAGGAAATAAATTATGAGGACATCTATAATGTGGACTTGCAGTTCACCATACTTAGACAAGGTCTGGCTTGGTTCCAACTGAGTCACTCTGAGATCATTGCTACAGAATGACGGGGAGAGCAGGTGCATTCTTACATTCTGCAAGTTGAACTGCAGCTGTTGCTTATACGGTGCGAATTCCTGGGCAAGTTCATATCCCTCGTGGTAAAATGTAAATAAACCCTGAAGGAAGGACAAAAGCTGCAAAGATAAAAACATACACAAAATCATAAAAGTCTGTTTTTTATATATGAAAAGATCATTCAATATGAAATACTAAAGAAATTACATTTCATTATAATTTCGCAAAGTAACAACTTTTGATCAATGCATTTGGCCACAGAATCATGAACGTGAGACAGAAACGAAGGAGCGTTGCCCATCATCTCGTGTCTGGTCATGAACAGGTGTACTGTGGATGGACAGTTCTGCCACAAGTGAATCATGAAATGCCCCCCACACAGTTCGAGTCAAACAACCGTCTTCCATATCCAGGGGGCTCTACGGGGGATCGTGGGGGATCAGGAAGGGTTTCCAGCCACAACAGAAGATGAAAGGGGATTAGCTATAGAGAAGTAGCAGAAAGTCACAGGGCAAAGGCAAGCAACAATTTGTACAGAGGGAGACAAAAACATTACCACAAGGTGGCAGTACAGATCCTGGTATTGGCTAGAGAAGGTTTTTAGTAAGAATAATTAAAAGTAGGTAAGAGTTGAGTCAAAAAGGCGCAAAGCTACACTGAGAAACCCTGTCTCGAAACCCGCCCCCCCCAAAAAAAAGAGTTGAGTCAAAACATGGAATCTCATGCTCTTTCCTACCTTGACTACAATCTTCAGAAAAGACAACCCATATTTCTAGCCTTGAAATTACAAATTTATTAGTGTTTAATGGCTATGCATTTGACTCTGTAAGGAGGGCTTATCATAAAATTATGGGACAGGTATGTTTATACAGTAAGTTTATCTAGAAAAAAAGTTGATATTTGATGTAACTCACTGTAATCTTATTTCACACTTTGGCCACTAACTCAGTGAGCCCACAGCTTCTTGCTGCAACAAAGTGGAACACATTTTTAAGACACCTATCTTCTGTCATTTATTATCTTTAAATTAAAAGAGAAAGGTTCTTTGAAGGCATTTTCATATGTGAGTAGCTTCTTCCCACCTCCTCTGTGTGGCGAGACAGGAGTACCTCACACAGCGTCTTCTCATGTGTGTGTTGAGATTGTCAATACCAAGAGCCGGTTCTACTGGAAAGCAATGACATCATGGTTTTCTTTCAACATATATAAAGTTATGCTCACTTCAAGGAGTCTGACATTTTCAAAATGTTTTCTTAAGTTGTTATTTTTTTATTGAATTTTAATCTCCAATTTAGAGCCAATTGGAACTTAAAACTGAATTTTAAATGCTTTCAGTTAGGCCCTGAATGTGTAGATCTAGATGCTTTCAAAGGTAAACATATTAAAATACTTCTGAAGCACATAGCTAACATGGGTGCTAGCCATAGGGCAGCTCAGAAAGTCATTAGAGAAGTGTTTTCTCTGGCGGCATCTGTAATTTGCCCAGATGAAACTGTCTTATTGTGAACTAGATGTCATAGGGAGCAGGTGCTGTTTTAATGCCATCATGAGCCACGATATTAATTAAATTTACAGGGAAGCTATTTTTAAAACATTGCACTACATCTATAAAATAGCTAATAGACACAAATCCACTTTTCTAGTATTTTGAATGCTCAGAACATGGGGGGAAAACACTCATGTCAGAAATATGACCCAGCAAAATGGCGCCGTGTTGTCATCAGGTCAGACGAGTTTATGGTGTATGTGAGTTCATAGAGTCTGGCTTCAGGCTCTGGACTACAGTTATAGTATATATTAAAATATTAAGTGTTTATAGAAGTGGCAGGTACCCACAACTACCTGAGATGTCCCTTCCCACACAGAAAAAGACTTCTGATGTCTACCAGGTCGCTCATTCGATTTGAGTCCCCTGCAGCTCTCATCGGAAAGTGATTTGACAGACACTGGGGAGGCAGCAGTCTTCACTGAGCCCTGTTTGCTAATGATGCTTTAAACTCTCGATTCGAGCACTCGTGTTCCACTAAGGTTGCTCTGTTTCGGGGGCACTTCTGAAGCAGTGACTGACGTGCAGGTTGAAATCCACCTGCCAGGCTCGTGAGTGGGCTGTAGACCACTTAGTGGGAAGAATCCGTTTTCTCTCACACTGAATGCTAAGCACCCAGTAGGGAATGCATAATTTTATTCAAGTACATAAAAATTACACACCAGAGGCTAGGGAGAAGGCTCAGCAGTCAAGAGCACTAGCTGTTCTTACAGGGGACCTGGGTACTGCATCCAAATGGCAGCTTATGACCCTCTGCAACTCCAGTTCCAGGGGATCTGACTCCCTCTTCTGCTCTCCGTGGGTATTAGGTACACATGTGGTGCATATACATGCATGCAGGCAAAACTCATACACACAAAATAAAGTAAAAACTCTAAAAAGAATCTTAAGGGCACACCAAGAGCTGTCACCTTTTCTTCTGTGCTGCATTTCTTTGAAAGCAGCTTGGAAGTCTAAACAAATATGTGTGTGAAATAACAGCCCTAGATGGCAGCAGAGCTCAACTTTTTCTTAAGAAGGAGTGCACATATATATTCATTGCTTGCATGCTTGACAAATTCCACGTTAAACCAATGTAGCTCAGCAGAAAGACCGAGAACTCTGAAGAACTGTCTTTCTCAGATGCCTGTCATCTCTGCTCAGTAGCTTGGCCTAGGTGCTGCAGGAAAGACAGGCCTAAGCTTACCGTAGAGTAAAAGTGACCTTTACAAAAATGCTGGTGATGATAATTACCAATTGCCATATGGTTTCATTTTACACTTATTATTTTGTGTGTGTGTGTGTGTGTGTGTGTGTGTGTGTGTGTGTGTGTGTGT
>CABHPP010113990.1:31408-42473 GCA_902168425.1 Peromyscus attwateri
ACACGGGAGGACTCTCCACACTAATGTACACATGTTCACATACACGGGAGGACTCTCCACACTAATGTACACATGTTCACATACACGGGAGGACTCTCCACACCATAGTATGTGGTGTTCCCAAAAGAGTTACAACTTAAAGCCCCAAATCACCAGTAAGACTAAATGTGGCTGAGAGAGGAGGGTGGAGCTAGCACCGGAGGTGGGAGGAGCCTTGCAGGAGTCTGCACAGCAGTTCTAGGCAACTGCTGCCCAGACTGGGCTGTAAACGCTTGTATAATCACGTTACTCATTTGTTACCGGATTATCAGTTAGTTATTATGTATTATTTATTTTTCAGACAAGGTGTCATTTATCTCAGGCTAGCTACTAACTATGTAGCCAAGGGTGACCCTGAGCTACAGATCCTCCTGCCTCTACCTCCCAAATGCTGGGATTACAGGCATACACCACCATGCTTAGTTTACATGGTGCTAACAAGAGATCAACATGAGGACTTCCCTCATGCTGCGCCAGCATTCTCCCATCTGAGCTACATCCTCAGGAATAAATTGACTTTAGCCCATTACGGAGGAGATCCCTAACTGTACAGAACCACGCTGTCACTGTTTCTCTGTCTGTCTCAGATCTGAGATGCCACCATCTATTTCCTTCCGCACAGCCCTTCCAGCAGCATCACTGACACTAAAATGCACAGCTTTATCTATTAAAACACTAGTCACTGACAAAAACGCTCCCTGCAGTTAACATTATTCTTAGTCATGAAAGGCTGAATAGCCCCTCGCACCCAGGCTCTGGAAGAAGACAAGGATGCCGACTCCAGACATTTCTGCTCATTATGGGATTCGGCAAGAAAAGGAGATGCAAGGCATCTAGATTAAAAAGAAAACAGCAAAACTATTCACAAATACACCAAACTTGTGTACATAAAATCCTAAGGAACCCATTTTTTAAAAAAACCAATAGAACTAATAAACAAGTTCTGTGAGATTAATGTTTAAAAACTGATTTTATACTGAGGTGCTTTATAATAAGCAATTTGAAAATGACATTAAGAAAACTCCCATCTTCAATAGCCTTAAAATAATAAAATACTTAGCAATGAATTTAGTAAATTTAATTCAAAACATATTCTTAAAACCATGAACAGAACATAAATAAACTAGAGAAGTGCAAACAAATAAAAAATATCCCACTTTCATGGTTTGAAGAACTTGAAATTGTTAAGATGAAATTTTCTCCAAATTGGTAGACAGGTATAGTAAAAACCAGAACCCAACTCACATCTTCTCAGAACCTGAAGATCCTAAGCTCATATGAAATGGGAAATGCTACAACTGACCACACAGATCTCAGTTAAAGCAGACTAGGAAGCCTCACCCATCTTAATTTCATTCACCTTAATGCCAGGCAGTGTAAATGAGCCGACACTGTGACAGGAGCAGAGAAACAGGTACAAATCGGTGACCTGCTGAAGTCTGAATGGGCAAAACTTGGTTCCCAGCTGGTGGTGCCCTTGTGGGATGCTGTGGAACTTAGGAAGTGGGGCCCTGCTGGAGGAAATGAGTCCCTGGAGGCGGGGCTAGTGGTTTATCACCAGAAGACTTCTAGTTTCCTAATCTAGCCAGGTCTGAGCCAGCTCCCACAGCCATCCTGCCTCCTCTGTCATGATAGTCTGAGTCCTGGGAAATTCTAAACCATAATGTATCTTTCCCCACACATCACAAGTCTCTGGTGAACTGGTTGTTCACAGGACTCTCCAGACATCACAATTAGGGAAAGAATAGTCAATGGCAAACATCTGAATAGATCTCTCTCCGCTCATCAGGAAAATTATATATACAATGTAATAAATGGTTTTAAAATGGGTAGCTCACGCCTCTAATCTGGCACTCCAGACAGAGGCAGAAGAATCCAGAGTTTAAGGCTACCACAACTACACAAGTTTGAGGCCACTCTGGGCTACACGAAACCCTGTCTCAAAAAAACAGACAAAGAAGCCCAGGTAAAACCAAAATTTTTGCTCCAAGTTATTTTGTAGATGTAGAAGATCAACTTTCATGCTCACATTGTGTTGGTCCTGCTCATACTCTTCCTGTCACTAAATAGAGAAATTGCGTAAGACTCCACCAAGGACACTAAAGCTAGAGAAGAGGGCAGTACTGTTCGGTTGCAAAGACACTCTAACAGGAAAGCATAGTAGTCAAGAAAATAACACAGGACACATCTCACTTCGATTTTGAGAGTGGCATCATAAGAAAGCATGTGCTACAAAAGGTTTAATGGGATGTCACAGTTGGGACACGGTGAGGGGAAGAAAACACATTTCAAATGAAGTGTCCATTTCCTACAGTTCAAGGATATTTATTATTCTTTCCTCCTGCCACCTGTGAGCAAATGATTCTATAATCTCCTCTTGATACAACTAGTGTTATATCATAGGAAGATGGAGCTGAGTATTTCCAGACAGAGTGGGCCATAAAGAAGCTCAAATGAGACAACAGCCAACTTCCGAGTCACTCTCCAGGAGGTACACAAATGAGGAAATGTCATTCCAGGTACAGGCATAACAGCACAGGAGTGGGCAGCATCAGAGAGGCACATCAACACGTATGGAAGGAACATGCAGGGGAAAATGCCAGAATAACGGGCTCTCGTACCAGGGTGTAAAAAGAGCCTCAACTTAGAAATGCTGGGAGGGAGGCAGGTGTAAGTGTGTGTCAGGGGAGGCTGGACCTGCTCTTCCAGAGGGTACAAGTTTGGTTCCCAGCACCCACATCAGTAGGCACATGACCTGTTAAATCCAGCACTCACTTCTGGCCCTCCAGGGGCACCCATACACATGGTATCCCAAACATAGACAAAGACACATACACTCAAAATCTTAAAAGAAAAAAAAAAGTCATAATGGGGCTCTCTGGCAGGGCTTAGTCAGTAAGAGGGGACCAGGAATCTAAGTAGTAGTCTTTGTCAAAAAAGGACTCCTAAAGTCATATGAAGCTTAATCATCAGATGGTTTGTTAGGTAAGTTACTTCTTCATCCTAAGGGAACTGAAGGACAGTTCTTCAGCATGCAGAATTTGGAGTGAAGTCCCTTGTTCCAAACAAAAAGTGAAAATTAAATCCCTGAGGCTGAGTTATGGCCTGAGTGCCTTCACGCTCTTGGCTGAGAGATTGGTTCTACAGCACACAGAGTGCCTTGTTTACAGGACTGAGTCAGTGGACTCCAAAGCTGAGGCCCTGCATCTCAGGAGGGGACCCACATTCTTGGAGGCTCTGTTCTTTCTCATTGTCTGTGTCTGGGGACACACAGGAAATAGATTATGACAAATGTGTTTGAAAACACTGACACTCTTTCCTCACTGCGTCACCATCCTCTCCCTGAAGCAGGGACAGAGTGTTTAATGTTTATTATGAATGAGTATCTCAAGGACTGTCGCAAGAAGACGGCCCTGCTCTTGTCTTCCCTTGCATTGGTGCATTGGTGGTCCTGCCGTCTCACTTCATGGGAACTGTGCCATGTCTATACATCTGCACCAGAAGATTACCTTGACGCCAGAGCTCACGACTTTACCCTCACAGATGCCACCTTATGAGGATGCTTATGTGAGTGACCATACTTGGAAAAAACGCTAAGAGAATAAAATCAGCGTCTTCACCTATTCTCTTCTGCAATACTGTTTACAGGGGAATCCATTACTTCTTATATTAACCCAGGAAAAGAAACGGCTTCACAGGCAAAGGAGTGCAGGGCCTCAGTCTGTACGGAAGAGCTGGTGGGCACGGAGGGAAAGAGGGCCCTAGGTTTTTCTCCATTCACCTTAAAGTTCGGTAACTGGAATGCTGTCTAGGTGGGATGTATTCACTCACATATAGGTAACTTTCTCTTTCTTGTGGTCAGATTTCTGAGAAAAGCAACTGAAGTTAGGAAGAGAGGCTATTTTCCTGTGGTATGAAGGCACAGTCAGTCAGTCATAATGGGAAGGCGTGAGGCTGTGGGGGGAGTGTAGGTGCTGAGATCCCTCACATCTCAGTGGAGCAGGAGGCAGAGGGGGGAATACAGACAACCCGATGGCTTTTTCCTACTTATATCTTTATTCAGTCCAGGACTCCAGCCCTAGGGATGTTCCACCCACTTTCGGGACCGCTCACACAGCCTTTCCCAACCCCTATCAATCCTCTCTGGAAAGGCACTCCCAGATAAAACCAGAAGTGAGCTTCCTTCATGGCCCAGGCTTTTACTAGCCACATCAGGGTGACAAATCAAACTTCACTGCCACAGGAATGTACACACCATTTTTTAGTTTTAGATTAATAGATTTTATTCCCAGCAGAGTTTTAAGTTTCTGAGAGAAACGAGGGTTCTCTTATACCCCCTCAAGCACCCATCCGGCATTCCACACATAGTGGTCTCCACTGTTAATAACTTGCATTCCTGTGGTAGAGTTATTACAGTCAGTGAGTCGATATGGACATACTGTTAACTAAATCCAAAATTCACTATTTGAATTGTGCATTCTATGGGTTTTATTGGTACAGTTCATTCATTCACCATTACAAAAAGATAGAGGAATTCACTGCCCAAAAGGTATTCATCCTTCCCCAACTCTCTTCTTTTTATTTTCTTTGATCATAATTTCAAACAAAAAAATCGCTCTAAAGTACTTTCCTCATAGATCATTTTTGAGGCTGTTATATATAAGAAAACTATGACTTACTGGTTCCACAAACTCAAACTTCTTCTTCTCTTGGACCTCTTGGATTTTAAAGACATATTCTAATGAAGCTTCATAGAAGTTCTGATGTTCTCGGCCAATCTGTGAATCTGCCTAAAAAAATGAAAAACCAGCAGCATGACACAGGGGTTAAATACTGATGAGTCCATACACAGAGGGAGACAAGACCCAGTAAACCCCACAATTCCTCATTAAATACCAACTCCTGCAAAGAGTTTTAATGCAGTTCCAACTCACTAAAGCTTACATAGTGTGTGAAGATGAATACAGATGTACATACTGAGCTAAGTATCAAAGGGTATGGTATAACAAGCTAAACCATCTTCACAATTGAAATGAAACTAAACTAAATAGAGACATATTAAAATTACAGTATAATTATGGGGGGAATCTTCAAAGAGGTATGCAAATGCATATAAAATCTACAAAATCAGAGAAGGTACTAAATTCTGAGAGAAACTGGTAGAATTGGTTCTCAGCACAAACAATTGAGAGTGAATTAATTCAGCCTATGAGAGGGGACAAAGAGGTCTAAAAGGAGGGAAGGGGAAGAGAGGGTGATGGGATGGATATGTCAGGAGACAGAGGAGTACAGTTTCAGGGAGGAAGGAACCAGCATTAAGGCAATAGATGTTGAGGGACAGCACTATGTGTGGGTGGGTGGGACAAAGAATAATTATATACATGTGTGAGAAGGTCACCCTGGAACCCACTTCTTTGTATGTTGAAAATAATAAAGAAGAGAGAAAGAAGAAGAAGACTAGGAAGACTAGGAAGGAAGAGAAGGAGGGGGCAGGGAATGTGGGCAGAAGGAAGAGGAGGAGGGGCAGGGAGTGTGGGCAGAAGGAAGAGAAGGAGGGGGCAGGGAGTGTGGGCAGAAGGAAGAGAAGGAGGGGGCAGGGAGTGTGGGCAGAAGTCATCATCATGTAATCTAAGAGGTGGAAGAGCTTGGCAGAGCTGGCTGCAGAAGAAACAGGGAAAATAAGATTGGAAGATCTTAGATGCTTCATAGGAAATCTGGATTTTAATCAAAGAAGTGTTTGAGAATATTAAGCAAGAAGGCAGTGCACCATTAGGGAAAATCTGGCATAGGCAGTATGTCAGCAGAGCCAAAAATGAACAAAGAGCTGACCAGCCATTCTGTGGTGGATCGTGTTCCACCATTATCAGGGGCACCTCTTCCTGACTGCACTCTGTGGAGGAGAGAGCTACTGAAAGTCTCATTGTCTCTCTGGCTTTGTCTTTTCCACGCCAACCTCAGATACACCCTTGAAGATTGACTCTGGTTCTATACAAGCACACGAGCAGCTTTTCTTGCCCTGCTGCATTCTCCAGCTGCTGCTCAGATTAACGAAACAGCTGAGGAGAACAGGCTCTCTGCAGTAGAGTCCACTGACGGTAATCTTGGAACAGAGCACTGTTTGGGAGCCACTAACAAGGGTAATGTCACCGGCGAAAGTATCACAGGAGCATGCAGCTTCTTGCCATGGTCATCACAGAAACAAGGATTTCACTTGGAACCTCTCAAGATGATCATACACATATGCTGTATTTGGTAACACCGTTATAAATAATCTAGTATTATCAGCAACTCATTTGAGGTTTAAAGTTGAGAATTCCAAAGTTTAAACTAACATATGTTGAAAATTAGGTAGATTTGAGCCAAAATTTTTCTGGCTATGGAAAATCATTTAGGAACAATATTGTCCGAAATAGAAGGAAAATCAGGATTCCAGATCAATGTACCACTTTTCCACATATCATTGCCTAGCAGAATGAATTCAGGTTAGGCATGAGAAGGGGATGTGGTCTCTTGTGAGAGAAAGTCTGATTTGTGGTATGTGCTGGTTTCCGTGGTGTCAACAGTCCCCTTTTGGCCACTTTCAAACCACAAAACCACTATCAGTGAATGCAGGCATTGGGAAGAAAAGCAGCAGCAGACTCTTCTCCAGCAAGCTTTGGGACCACACAAGGTCTTGAGGTTGCATTCTATCTAATGATTTTATTCTCTCTAAAAGATGTCATCATTGATGTGCTACCTAGCACATGAGAAGATTCTAGAATACTGAGACACCTTTAGAGTCCAAAGTGGCTGTTCCTAGTTCACAGGCTCAGCAGAAGTGCCATGGCTGCCAGCCTGGCTGCTCTCTTTTGGAAGGGTTACTAAGGAGACTGCCCTGAGTCAATGTCCAGGGCTGTGCTTTAAGGTTCCTATAGCAACCAGCCTGGAGTAAGTGAGAATATCCTATCAGACAATCGTGTCCTTCAATCCAACCACCAGACTTCTGAAACAATGCACCTGAGAAATGGGAATTTCCCAGGACTCTCACATTGGGAAGAGAAAAGGCCTGGGAGACTGTCTCCAGTTATAGGGGAACCAATCCCCCATACCTTGGCCAGGACTGCTCAGATGTACATATCTCTGACCCTCTATTAAATTTATTCTTGGCTGGGTGGTGGTGGTACATGCTTTTAATCCCAGCACTTGGGAGGCAGAGGCAGGCAGATCTCTGTGAGTTTGAAACCAGCTTGGTCTACAGAGCGAGGTCCAGGACAGGCACCAAACTACACAAAGAAACCCTGTCTCAAAAAAAAAAAATTATTCTCACCTCAGGACCAAAGATGGACCTGGTAGGAGGTGTCCACTGGATCTCATTTTCTCTCTTCCCAATGTGGCCACATTAAATAAATCCTTCTTGTTTTTTACTATTAATCAGGCTGTTTTAATTGGTTTCTTGAGGATAAGTGACTGAATCTGGCTTCCTGGGGTATAAATTATGACTGCAAGTGTGGTAACACTCTCATTAGCTGATAAAAATGGCTTTGTGCCTAAACTGTGTGTGAAAGCACAATGGCTTATGGGGGACACTTTCTCCCCTTCTAGGAATGTGAGCAGATAGATGGTTATGTGATTGCCTTCTAGTGAACAATGCTGGACACTGAGTCTCTGGTGTCTGAATGTTGAGAAGACGGCATTTCAAATGTGCAATCATAACTATGGCTGAGGGAATGGAACATGCCCTGAGTGACAGTCTCTGCACCTGGCTTCCCCGGACTTGGCTCTTCCCGCTTATTTTCTCTCTGACTTATCACTACACAAATCCCAGCTACAAATATATGGTGTCCCATGAGCCTTCCCATACAATCACCACCCTGCTAGTAGTCTAGGAGACCCTTGACATAAGAGTCTGAGCTCATTTCTCTGGAGACTTGGCTGCTGTGTACAATGCTATTCTTCTCAAGGCCCTTCCAATGGAGACTAGGGGGATAGAAGAGAAATAATTGTTTTTGCCAATTTTCAGTTTTATATACTCTTGGATATTACTGTACAATAGAAATTCAACACAGCAAAGATCATCTGAGGGAGGGAACCATACTTAAAGACTATGATAGCTCCATTCTTTCTCAGTACAAGATGGAGAAGTTCATTTTTAACTTGAGATAAATTCCCTGGGACTAGAGACTGACTAGAAAATACTTAAGTCAGGAATAGTGACTCATGCCCATAATTCTAACATTCAGGAAACCGAGGCAGAAGGATTGCTGTGAGTTCAAAGTCAAGGCAAAAGCACACTCTATAGAGTGGTACTCTGTCTCAACAAACATAAAATAAAATTAAAAAATGTGCTTTTAATCCTAGTGACAGGTGTTGTCTATGTTTTAGGGCTAAGGCAGTGAACACTAGCAATGACGACGCCTCAGCAACAGGTGCGCCCTGCAGCTGACATGGCCGAAGGGACTATGACAAAGGAACAAGTGAGTTCCGCAGCCATGTTAAGTCCTCTCTAACGCCAATATGCTGTCTTGGTGTGAAGTGGGACAAGCCTCAGGGAGTATTTGCTGAATGAAGCACACCCCCTCCAGGAGAAAATATTTTTGGTGGACTCAGAAAAAAATGGGGAAGTTTAGAGTTGGTGAGGATGAATAAGAAGAGCTAGACTGGAAAACAGCAACAACAAAACAGAAATCACATCTGGGTGTGGTGGGACATGCCTGTAATCCCAGTCAGCTAAAGGCACGAGAAGTCCTAGGAATTCAAAACCCACCCTCGGCTACACAGCACATTCTGTCAGGGTTACACAGCAAGAGCCTGTTTAGAAGGCAGGGAGGGGAGGGAGGGAGGGAGAGAGAGAGAGAGAGAGAGAGAATGAGAAGTTATGTTTAAAGATTTATCTATCTATTTATGTATGTGTGTGCCTGCATGAGTTTATGGTTCACCACATGCATGCAGCAGGGAGGCCAAAGGGTGTTGGATTCCCTGGGATTAGAGTTCCAGACAGCTGCATGCTGCCATGTGCTGGGAACCAAACCTGGGTCCTCTATAGGAGCAGTCAGTGTTCTTAGCCATTGAGCGTCTCCCCAGCCCTGGAAGGTGCATTTAGACTCATCAAAAAGTTGGTTGCTAAATGTCTGGTTCGGAACGAAGTACAAGGACAGTTGAGGTAGAAATGATGGCGTGCAGACCACCTGCTACAGACAATGCAAGGATTTGAAAGGCCTCAAGCTGTGTATCAGGAATATTTGTGTGGGGACACTGCATAATAAACAGATTAGACAGTGGGCCAGGTTGCTTGTAAGATGGCTTTTGTGGTCACAGCAGAAGTAGCTGGTGCACTTCCACATAACAAGGTGAGTAGAAAGATGCGGGTGACTGGAAAGAAAAAAATCAAGTAAGAATTTCATTCACCCAAGAAACAACAGCAGCATGAGCAGGTCACTGAAGAAATGAAGAGAACTTTTAGGAAGAGCTGTGATATGTAAGATTTCATATAACACTTGGGAGTGGCTGGCTATTCTGGGAACTCTGAGCAGTACAAACTGCCCAGGCAATAGCAGGATCATAGCTTTGGATGCAGTCAGTATACATGGTATGTGTAAACATGCCATCACTCCTAGCTTTTAAATCACGGATGCTAGGGATGCAAACACAAGTCCTCACACTTGCACAGCAAACACATCGCCCTCTGAGCCATCTCCCGAGTCCCAAACACACAAACAATTCTAACAGCTATAACATTTTGAGTCTTGCTATGTGGTTTAATTATTCTTTTGTACAGGTAGATGTCTGTAAGTGTTTGGTCTCTATAAGGAATATAAACTCCATAAGTTCATCTCCATTTCTGCAGAGCAAACTCTTAGCAGTAAAAATTATGTCAACTACCTAGTACATTTAAAATCTGTGAAATAATCAATGAAGTTACATCAAGAATATTCAACGTTTAATGTCATATGAGAAAAACAGAAGCATGACCAGAGGCTGGGCGTGTGGGTGTGGTGGGTGTGGTGGGTGTGGTGGGTGTGCTGGCACCTTCAGCTCAACATTTGGGAGGCAGAGGCGTGGATATTTGTGAGTTTTAGGATAGGTGGAGACTCAGTACATAAGAAGGAAGGAAGGAAGGGAGGAAAGGAGGGAGGGAGGGAGGGAGGGAGGGAAGAAGGAAGGAAGGAAGGAAGGAAGGAAGGAAGGAAGGAAGGAAGGAAGGAAGGAAGGAAGGAAGGAAGGAAGGAAGGAAAGAAGGAAGGAGAGGGAAGGAGGGAGGGAGGAGGGAAAAATTCTCATGTTTTTGCTAACAACAGATTTTTCTTATATTGAAAACATCATATTCGTTTGCATTATTTAGCACATAGGACATGAAAACAGTATTATAATTTACATGTCTTCTTTGATCATTTCCCTCTTGTATCCTTAGCTGTTTTTTCATTGATTTGTAAATGCTTCTTATATATGAGAGTTAGAAACCCCTGTGTTGTGTTGTATAAACTCCCTAATACTTTTCCATTTAATTTGATTTAATATCTCTAAAAATTAAATTTTTTTTATAAATTCCTGCTCTTCTGCCTTTTCTTCACAATGTCTTCCTTTTGTTTCATCTTGGAAAGGAATTATTCATTCACACATCAAACGTTATTTTTTTTCAGTCAAAGTTAAACCTGTGGTCTGGATGGGTTTGGCTTTAATTTTCTCAGTATTTACTCCAAAGGCCTTTTTGGTTGGTGACTTTCGATCTCTGCCCACACAAACTGGCCTTTTCATGCAGTGCCAGCCCCTAATTTTCCAGAAAAGTGAAGAAGGCAGCTGTACAGGTGAGGACGAATAGGAAGGTCCTTTGAGAGCTAATAAGCCACATACTGCCCTGGAAAGAAGCAGGTGACACTTTATGCCATGTCACAGAACTAAATGCAGGGTGGTGACCTCTCTACAACAGCGCTTATTTCTGGAGGAGCAGGAGGGGCTCCAAGCCACACTCTTCCCCTTTACCCCACACTCTTCCTCCTCTACCCCACACTCTTCCTCCTCTACCCCACACCCTTCCTCCTCTACCCCACAC
>CABHPP010113992.1:3341-14802 GCA_902168425.1 Peromyscus attwateri
CCTTTCCTTTCCTTTCCTTTCCTTTCCTTTCCTTTCCTTTCCTTTCCCTTTCCCTTTCCCTTTCCCTTTCCCTTTCCTTCCCCTTCCCCTTCTTCCTTCCTTCCTTCCTTCCTTCCTTCCTTCCTTCCTTCCTTCCTTCCTGCCTTCCTTCCTTCCTTTTTTCTTTCTTGTCATCCAAGTAAACTCCACATGTTCTTCCAGTTAAAACCTCCCATCCAAGGTTGAGATGAATCAGACTATAAATAAAAAATTATGTGAGAGAAAAAAGTGACCAACTCTTCCCCATTTGGTGCAGGGGAGTGATGTCCCCCTCCTCTCAGGGCTGCAGCCTAAGCAATGAGCTACTTTGCTACATCCTCTGAGAGGATTATTTTCTCTGATCCAGTTCTTGGTAAATACTCAGACCCTAAAGGAAATTCAGATTATCCTGGATTAGTCACTTATACTCAGAGCGGCTAGTGACTAAAAAGTGTTCCTTGCTGGTTGAAAAATATCTGAGATTCAGAAAGAGAAGCCTTCTGGGGATCACAGGCAAACATCTTCCTGAGGAATTAAAGGTCACAAATGACAGAGTTTTAAAACCACAGATATTGTCATGCTGTTTCAAAAATATCTCTGTATGCAATTCTGTGACAGTTACTTAAAAAGGGAAAATCAAAGACGTGGAGTGGGAAAGAGGAGGGCCTCCAAGTGCAGTTAAACAAGAGCAAAGGATAACCTTCAGCTTTTTGCATGAGTCACGATCCAAGAGAATGTTTAAAAGCCGATTAACTGTGATACGTGAAGTTGAAAGTAAGAGTTGATGTGATTCGGTCTGGCCCTGAGCCAAGGCTGACACTAAGAAAAGTGAAAAGAAGGAAGAGAAGCCCGTGGATCAGTCCAGTTTCCACAGAAATCCTGTTTTATTAGTATTCAGCTGGATGCCTGCTGGAGTGACGGAGTGTTCAGGTGACATTTATGGACAGGGGAAATAGGGAATAAATAAATCCTGTATGGAGGGTAGTTACCTCCTCCTCGCAGGACTCACCACCATAGTCTCCCATCTCTGTAGCCCTGCTTCAAAGGGCAGAGTAAATCTGGAGAGTGAGTTCATGGGATGTGTCTTTGGGGGGGGGACCTCTCTCTCTATCTCTCTCTGTCTCTCTGTCTCTCTGTCTCTTTCTCTCTCCGTGTGTGTGTGTGTGTGTGTGTGTGTGTGTGTGTGTGTGTGTGTGTGTAGCAGAGGCCAGTGATCAGTATCTTCCTCAATTACTGTCCAACTTAGTGTTTGAGAGAGGGTTTCTCACTAAACCTGCCATTTGGGCAAAGCTGGCTGGTCTGCCTGACTCTGTCTACTGACAACAGTGTTAGAGATGTTTGCAACTAGTTTTTTTGTGTGGCTGGAGATCTGAACTCAGGTTCTTATGCTTGCTCATAAAGCACTTTACCCACTGAGCCATCTCTGCCTCACACCATGTCACATTCATTCGATGTCTTCAGTCCATGCTTTTTGTCATTGAGGACATGGCTTCCTTTCCCACCATGATCTGAGTACTATGAAGGCCTCTTCTAGACCCCTCTTCTCCAGGACAGCAGCCCGCAGCCACATGTGGCCACTGTGCTGAAGATGTAGCTGGCATGAATTGAGATGAAATGTAATTATACTTTTGCACGTGAGTTGTTGAAGATTGATTGTGGAAAAACAATAATGTAAAATGGCTTTTACAGTAATGACATGTTGGAATAATATTTCACTTATATTGAATAAATATATGCAAATATTCATCTTTAATGTTTTTGTAATGAATCATTTTGCAAACTTTACATTATGTGTGTGTCTTACACGTTTGTGCTGACTTAGCTTTGGTATGGAAGCTACAGAACGACGAGTTAGTTTACCTGCATTTGAACTGTTCAGGCACATATGAAAAGCAACACTTTCAAGCAGGTTATAAAATGACCAGTGTTAGCAAGCTAGCTAGAGTGTGACTGTCATTTTATGCTTGTCCTGGCGGTCGTTTCTGCCAGGTGGTTTGCAGATGTTTGTCTATGTACTCTCCCTTAGGTGGCCTGAGGCTGAGACAAGGCGCGGTATCTCCAGTTGCTAGTCAATGCCACATTCTTCTCTACTGTGGGCCCCCTCACTCCAGCATTGATTGCCTTTCTTCTTCTTCTTCCTCTTCTTCGTCTTCCTCTTCTTCTTCTTCTTCTTATTCTTCTTCCTCCTCCTCCTCCTCCTCCTCCCCCCCCTCCTCCTCCTCCTCCTCCTCCTCCTCCTCCTCCTTTTTTTTCCCCTGCAGCATTCTTCATGTCATTCTTTAAGGTGATCATAGTCATTGGCCACCCTCAGGAATCAGTGTCCTTCCCAGTCAGTTGTATGACTTTGAAAGTGAATTGTGTTTGGAGAACACGTTGACTTTGCTCCACCTGTATGATGTGTGGGCAGCTATTTAAAATTTCCAAGTCCTTTTAGCCACACAGAACTCCCCCAGTCTCTGTCAGCTCATGTCAACACCTGTGACCTGATGGGAACACATAGGCCATGCCCCTGGAAAGTAAGCCTGTGAGTCAGCAGTGGCTTCCCTGGGAGCTGGTCATGGCCTTGCCTACCACAGCCTCCTCTCCACTGGGATGGGGCCCTGAGGAAATGTTGTTCCCTCCCTTAGGTTCAGCTTAATTCTCGTCCTTGAACTTGTTTAAAGCTGCTACGAGCTCTCAGTAGCTTGTCTCTCTAGCCCTAGCTTAAAGGCAGGGTGTGATTCGCAAAGGCGAACACATTGGCAGAATGGTTTCTTTTACAGATGTGAATGGACAGTTGAGTTTCTCATTCAGGATATCCTCACAGGCATTTGGACCAGGGCGATAGAACAATGAAAAGTTTCTCCCAGTCTTCCAGTTGGTGTGAGAACATTGGCACTGTTGTTCTCAGTCTGCCTCATTCCACCTGTCTTTTAGCAGGAAGCATTTAATTTTGAATACCCCTGTGTAAATTATAGTCTAAAACAGTGGTTCTCAACCTGTGGGCTGCGACCCTTTTGGGGGGGGTGTCAAAGGACCATTTCACAGGGGTCATCTAAGACCATCAGAAAACACAGATATTTACATTACGATCTATAACAGTAGTGAAATTACAGTTATGAAGTAGCAATGAAAATAATGTTATGGTTGAGGGTCACCACCAACACTCGGAACTATAGTAAAGGGTCGCAACATTAGGAAGGTGGAGAACCACTTCTCTAAAGGTAGGATTCTGGGACCTGCCTGGAGCATAGCAAGCAGTGTGGTTGGATCTGGCCTAGTATGACAAATGTCCGAGGAGCCAGGGAATGGGCTGGAGGGACAGAGAGTGTAGAGACCCTGGAGTGAGCTGCTCAGCAGTTGCAGCTCTTTACACAAGGAGCACAGGTATAAACATTCAGGTGGGCTGGGGATATCACAATAACTGTTTGGAAATGTCCTTCAGCCTTCACAGTAGCCAGCTAGAGGGTGAATTTAATGAGAGAGGAACTGGATGGCAGAGACAAACCAACCAGGTAGTTGTTATAGCACATGGCATGAGACTGGGGGCCTAGAGCAAGGCAGAGGTACAGGGCGAGAGGAGAAAATTACGTCTGAGGGGAGTTCAATGGGCAGATTGACAAGGCATAGATCTGAGGCTGGCTTCTAGAAAATCTTTTGATTGTCTGACTCTGGGTGAGACAAGAGTGGGATTTAGGGGGTCACTGAGAGAGGAAGCAGGTTCTAAGGGAAAGATGCTGCTCCTCTTTGGTGGTCTTTGGAGGTAGAGGGTTGAGGCTGGCAAGGCAGGAGGGTAGGACCATAGCAGCACGGGAGTGCCTCCTGAGACAAGTGTACACCCAGATTGCTTCATTTTTTCCCTCACAACAGGCTTGTGTCACAGGAAATATTTTCCCTGAAACTTCACATATAAGAGGGAACCAAGTCAGAGTGTTCCATATTAACCCAGTCCGTGGGAGGTGGAGGTTGGATTTGAACTCAGAAAATCTTACCCCAGTCTGCTTATGTAACAACCTAGCCCACACTATTCCTAAAGGAGGTAGTTACTCTTGATAATTTCAATTATGGTGCTTCAAGAAAAAGAAAAAAAAAAACGATTTTTATATTTGTAACCATCACCACCGAGGTCAGCACATGCTGTAATTTGACCCATTTAAGCTATATACGTATACTATTCTTAAGAACGATGGAAAGCCGTTTTCTATGGCTTACAGTCTTTATCAGAAAGGATGCTTCGTCTATTTCCTGTGGCTGTATGTCTTTGCTTGGCCCCTGGGGAGGGTGCTCGGAGCCTTTTTCTAATGGCACCCTGCAGGCAAAAGCCACAAAAAAAAGCAACAGCCACTATTCAAGGAAATCTCCGAAACATGTGGCTGGAAGTGACTCTGGGCGGCAGCGTATCCTAATGGGGTAATTTACTGTGTGAAATTGGAATTGCAAAGAAAATTAATATAATGAGTTCTTTTGATTTCCTAGGAGACCCAAGGTGAAATATATTGCTAATCTCAACTCGCCATCTGGCTGGGTTTTAGAACCAGGCCTCACTGTCAAGAATCTAGAGTTAAGGGCTTCCGTGTAATATACTGGTTCCCTTGGTTGCCTTTGGGTCACAGCTGACCTCTCCTGCTTTTGTCTGACTCCAGACCAACGCCCTGAAGCCCCTATTCCCAGTTACCTATTCTGGACCCTGTGTTTGCCTCTACTCCATAGGGCATTCGATCCGAGCCTGTGGGAGCCTTGATGCCGCACCTGGGTCTCCAGCCACAGCTGCTCACTTGGGCTGTTGGGCTGTCTGTCATGCCGTCCATGACAATGCCCTCCCGAACCCCTAAGCTGGTTTTAGTACTCATGGCTCAAGCCTCTGGTTGCCCCTGCACAGCCCACCCCTCTGTAAAAATCAGTGCTCCAGGAATTGTTATGGAACCAAGCTATTGGATCAGAGAAAAGGTGAAGAGGGAAAATTTAGGAAAATCAGGAAGGTACATTCACAAATAGTATTTTTTTTTTTCTGATATGCATGTTGGACCCCATAGTTTCCTTCAGCTATTCTCTGCAACTGTGGCTTCCTTAACTCAAGACCATCCAAGGAGCTTTAGCAATTCTCCTGTCTATGCAGATGGCTTGCTTCAGTTGCAGGTTCCAATAGTGATATTAATGTGCTGGATAAGCCAAGAGTGGGATCGTGTCAGGGGTCTCTTGAAGAGAATAGTTAAAAAACGGGAAGTTTGTCCGTTATTCAGTATTGCATTTAGCTTTATGTAATGGCTTTTAAACGGACAAATGGAGTGGTAAAACAGCTCTAACCAAAGAAAAGTCATCGTCAACCGAAAAAGTGACAGGAGCCTCCTACGCTCATTGTTGGCTCTAGGGTTGAGGAGCTGGGTGAACTAATATTAATTTTCACTGCGAGTTCCTTCTTCAGTTATTTTTTATTTCCCCTGCTTGTGCCAGGCTAGCCCTTTACACATTCCAACCCCTGCGATCTAGGATCTTCTCAGTGATTGTTGCAAGGCAAGTATTACTTGTTCACTTACTCGGGCAACGGCTAGTTATGTCCAGTGACTCTATGAGAACCAAACAGAAGGGAAGTGGCTTGAGTCTCCTGCCCTGAAGACATTTCCTACTGTTGGAGAGCCGACTAACTATCACTGGAATCCTTGCTGCATCTTCACAGGCCCTTCAAGAGTGTCTAAGTTCATGTAAGCAGTTTAATTCCTCATTCCTTCCCCCATGCGCAAGCACCCCTCTTTACCATTCTTCCTACAGCAGAGCCTGCATATAATTGAACATACATTTGGTAAGGATGTGACTGCTGGCTTTGTAGTAGAGTATTATAACCACTTACTGATGGGAAAATGGCAAAATCATTAGATTATTTACATATGCTGGAGTGTCACACATCATTAAAATGAACAAAGTACATCTGTGCGTGATGGCATGGCTGTGATTGATTGTTAGTGACAAAGCATGACTCTGAATGTTTTAGAAAACTCTTAGAAAGATTTTTAAAAACAGCTTTATAATAAATCTCACTGTTTTTGAGACAGGGCCACATTCCATAATGTATACTTCCCTAGAACTTGCTATGTGTCACAGGTTGGTCTTGAAGTTGTAATAATCCTCCTGCCTCGGCTTTCTAAGTGTTAGGATCACAGATGTGAACCATCATGCCAGGCTAGGAGCCAGGAACTCATTTATTGGAAGAAGAAGAAATAAAAGGAAAAAGAAAAAAAGGTGCAAAAATTACAGCAGATTCTTAGCTCTAGATAGAGCTCAGAGAGGTGGAGGGTGACAGCTTTCATATATTAATATTTTAACTTGAAAAAAATCTAGAGTTCTTTTGAAAAAAAATTGAAAGCTGATTTGAAAAACTTTAAATAAAGTGATAAGTGCCAGGGCAGAATTAAGCCATGGTCTAAGAGAGGGTACATGAGACCAGGCCTGGGGTGGGAGCGGATCAGAGAGAAGGTGCCTCGGAGGAACCAGCAGCCTTGCAGAGCTCTGGGCCATACCCCATCAAAGCTATGGGACTTTGAAGTAGGCTTTCCAGGAGGTGCATCTAAAGGGATGCTCCTGCATCACCCAGGCTCCTCTTCCCTCCTGAGCTGTCACAGTGCTCAGCCACAGCTCCCAAGGACATCTCACATCCTAAGGTCTCCTTGTGGCTACCTTGGAGTACTCTTGAACTATTGAGGAAATTCCTGTGTGACTTCTGGCTATTGGCTGCTCCCCATGACTTCCCGTCCCCTCTGTTCACTCCCTGAATTCTTCTTCCCCAATGCAATTAGCCCTGTTTTCTCCTTTCCCAAACATTCTCAACGATCCTATGGCTTCTGGGATGTAATCTCCAATTTAAAGTGGGAATGAGAAGCCTTGCTCACTTCTCTCGCCTTCCTCACACAGTAGGTCTAATTTATCTTACCCCAGTTATAACCTTGACTTCTTTACAGATGCATTTCCTACCCACGAGGCTAGAGGATGTGGGTACAGAAAGGAAGTCCAGGATGTGGAGTCAGTATAGCTTATTGTCACAACATTCTTGCTATCTCATCCTCCCTTCTGGGAATTGATGTCCATAATTTATCATCTTGAAATAACCGTTTAAAAATCAACATATTGCATGGAAAAATAAGCTTCTTAGTGTCTTTCAGTATGTTTTCTTTCATAAAGACTCTTGCCGGTCTGCTTCAGAGGGGCAGGCCAGAGAATCCACACAGGGGATTGGAGGATCTGGCACTGGTCTGTGTACTTGCCCACTTTCAATTTGTAAACACTGTCTTTATAGAATAGACGTTGTTCTAAAAGCACCCCATGGACCAAACAGCCTTTATTTGGTTTGGCTAAACTTAATATCAGAACTCTGTGAAATAGGATAAGCACAAAAGTGAGGGGTCTCACAGCCACTCATTGTCAGATCACCTCACACTCTTTCCATCCCCCGTGGCATGAATTTGTATCTGTGTTGTCTTCTAGATTGAATAGTAAACAGTCTTCATTGACTCATAGGAGTTGCTTCAGCTTAGTTTTCTAAGTGTGCTTAAAGGTAATCAGTAAGACTAAGGTAATAGACTATCGTCTGGCTCCCTCTGGTGGCGCGTGGATGTTTATGTGACAAATCAAGCTGTACGTTTTTTGTTTTGTTGTTTTTAGGTCCAGCTTCCCCTCTGCAGTGAGGGGGTAGGCACGTGGATGTAAAAATACTGTAGTTGTTCTGAGTGTTGGCAGATAAAAGTCAAAAAGCGAATTATTTTGTAAATCTATAATAATTATACAAATATCTTCAAAGAACAAAATTAATTGCCATTAAAATGCATATGAAAGTAGCAGTAATAATATATTATTGTTGTGTTGTTTTGCTTGCTAAACGGGGACTGAGACCACAACATAAAACACAACAAGAGGCAGAGTGTTCTCTGGGATTCTGTAGCATTGGCACATCCCAGTAGGGTGTGTCTAAACTCAACACTAGTTTAACCAAGGGTCTGAATACTACTTCTCAGATTATTCCAGAAGCTTTTCCAAAACTAGACTTTTCACTTAGAAAAACGTGGTTTTGGCATCTTCAGATTTCTGTTCTTTCTTTTTCCTAGTGTCTCAGTAGGAGACTAGGGTTAGATGTAGAATTTGGGGGTCAGTACCTTCGCCCCGGTCTCCAGGTCTCTTGCTTCATTTTACCCCTAGGAACTGTCCTAAAGTATCTTCTGTTCCTTTGCTCTTTTGTTAAAAATGTTGAAGCAGTTTTTGGTTTATTTGTAAGTTAATAGAACTATACCCATGTCCTGTGTAAGATGCTGTTTTGAGTTATGTGTGCACTGGGAGAGTGCTTTCATAGAATTGATTGATATATGTGTCCTCTCTACTTTCATTTTTTTAGTGCTGATGAGCCACATCTGTTCTTTTCACAATTTCCAAGAATCCAGGACAACAGGACATTGCTATTTATAGTCAATATATAATTACAATTCCCTGTGTAGCTAATTTTACTTTCTGTAATAAAACTTCACAAGCATTTGATGAGCATTCTCATTTTTCCCCCAATAACTTTGTGCAGCAGTTAATTAGCTGTTTTTAATCTATGTTTTGTAGAGGCTAGCAAAGGTGAGTTTATCTGAAAACTAGTGAACAGGGCTCCAAATAGGCTCACTAGTGAGCCAGGTGTTTTGAGACCCCACCTGTGAGGCTGATATGCTTTAACTTTCTCTGAGGGAAATCATTGCTTACATTTCTGCCTTGGAGCTGAGGAGTTTTAGATGAGCACTAGACTATCTCAGTCCAGGCAGATACCTTTCCTCTTATTTCCCCTCTTACTCTAAATGAATTGCACGGCAGAACCTCCTTTGCTGTGCTCAATTATGGAGAGTTTGAGTGAGCACTTGTGTTTGTCATAAAAATGGAGTCAGTGAGGAAAATGCATTCTCAATCCTGGTTTCCTAGTGATGTCTCTGACAAAGGTAATGTTAGATACAAATGATTGAAAGAAAGATGAGTAAAATCACTAGGTACGGTTGCTAAAAACTGTTAGCAGAGTATCCTTGGTTTTAGGTGCTGAAGATCTTCATAAGGAGCTTTTGAAATATATAATCAAAGGTAATTTAGAACAAAAAAATTCTTGAACACACTCAGAATTAGAATAAAGCAATTTGTTCTAAGTTGGCAATTATAAAGAATGGGTACCTTTTAACCATTTTGCATGAGCTGTGTTATTTCATAGTCTACAATAGTCTAATGATCACTAGCTAGTATCTGAGGCCTTATCTAGAGGAAGAAGCCAAAACTAGTGAATGTAGCTGGTTGCTTAGAGTTACCTGTAATGATTGGGTTTGAACTTGTGTCATCAGGCTCAGGAGCCGGCAATCCCAACCACTTTGCTGCTTAGCAATGCCTGCTGTGGTGTGGAAATATCCGATATCTGTGTGTTCCAAAAGGCACCAGGAACTGTGATGACTGAGTGCTTCAAATTTGGCTAGTATAGTCAAGGAAATGGATTTTTTTTTAAATTTTGACTTAAATAGCTTCACATATCTAGTGGGTACCATGTTGGAGAACACTGATTTATGTGATATTTAAAGTTTTTTTTTTTTTTTATTGGAAGGAGACTGTCACTTCTTAGTAATCTGACTTAAGTCATAAAATTAGAAGGAACACAGGTATAACCCAGGTGTGTAAGCTTCCCAATCATGACAGTTTCTATTTACACTTTTTTGAATCTATAAATTTATTTTTCTCTAACCATTGTTAATATTGAATGGGAAAACAGTTGTTTTTAAGAAAACCACTAAGCCTTGTTAAATACATGTTCAGTGAACATTTTCCTCTTTTTTCCTTCAGGTTATAGAAACGTTATCTCGGTTATCCCGCACACCGATAGCGTTGGCCACAGGAATCAGGTAAGTTCATACCTCTGTGGTCCTGTCTTCCATGTAGTTCATCGCAATGGTTTTTTTCTAGATTTCTTGAATGGCTATTGTTTGCAAAAGTCTTGATATATTAAATGCCACACACACATTTGAGATTTATTGAGAAATTAAGAACTTATTCATAGAATTGAATGAGATAGAATGACTGAACATTCTTCTCAGCTCCCTGGTGACTGCCACTGGTTATGGCTCCTTTAAAATTTTTTCTTCAGCATTTATATATGTATAATTCATTAAGACAAATGCAAATGTTTTAGTACATAAATATTTAAAAATATAATGTATTTGGTTCCTGTAGAAGAGACCATAAAAATAACTCACAACCTTTATGGGTTTAAGGAACAGTCAGACAAGCATTAAATGGTAGATACAAAAGGATGTGTGTTGAAGGTTGGGTAATACATGAAAAGTTCGGAAGTAGATTGTTTATTTGTACCATCTCCATGTAATAGAGTATAATACAGTTGGTAAGCATGGAAGTAGAGATGTGTTGTTGTTCAAGCTTTTTCTCTTTTAGAGGCTGCACACTACTTAAGTTGGATCTGTCAGTAAAGAATACATGAAACAGGGAATGAAGAAGATATAGCCAGGCTACATGGAAATAGAATTTTCGTCTTGTACCTTATTTCTTCAAGACTTTGTGTTCTAGACTCCATCCATGATAGGGCTTTGCAAGCCTCTATCTATGCCCTTTGGTTTCATTTTTCTGTGCCCATGTTATATCAGTTCTGAGGGCGGGGATCCAAATGTGTCTCACAGGACTATTTAACACTCAATTCCTGGATGCCATCACAGTGGTCTCTGGGAGGACGTCCTGAAAATCGTTTCTCAGAAATGGGCCCTGATTTGATCAGTTTTCTGTAGGAATAGATTATCAGCTGGTTCGTTCTTCAGTTCCTTCTAATTTGCTCTTCAGTAATGAGTAGCTGTTCATGTCAATATAAATTTTGTGTCATTGTATGTATGGAGTAGACTTTGAAACAAGCATAGCCTGCTTTGTATGTACTTTTGATTCTGAAAGGACATCTATCAGAAGTCTTTTTTCCCTTGAAAATTTCTTGTCTATATTTATAGCAGTGGACTATAATTTTCTATAGTGAATCTATGCAGATATGAAAGCTTGAGAAAATGTGCCTGTATCAAAAAAGAACCACCCTGAAAGCTTGGTTACATGTGTTCATTTATTTGAAAAAAAAATGTAGGTCCTTTTGCTATCTTAAGTATTGAATTAATTCATGATATA
Source organism: Peromyscus attwateri (assembly GCA_902168425.1). Taxonomy (NCBI): domain Eukaryota; kingdom Metazoa; phylum Chordata; class Mammalia; order Rodentia; family Cricetidae; genus Peromyscus; species Peromyscus attwateri. The sequence goes on from CABHPP010113992.1 coordinate 14,499, forward strand.
TCTAAAGTCAAAATTGTTTTAAAAAATAAAAATATAGCCAAAAAGTCTGACTTTCAATGAAACTCTTTAGCTATTATTTAAAATTTATTATTTTGATGGGTCCTTTTTTATAAACGTGAAACATGCTTACTGCCAAAGAGCAGAACGTTTGCTATTACAATATAATTGCTATGGTGATTTTGTTAGGCATACTTTTAAAGCATTATTTTGGTCATAAGATGAAATGTTATGATCCAAACAAAGATGTCAAGTGATAGGAGTGGGGAAAATTAAAGTGAGGTGTTTTTAACAGGGGACAAAAACA